>REGM01000062.1:574567-697611 GCA_004194415.1 Aurelia aurita
GTTCTTGGCCAAATTTTGGATAGGGGTGTGCCGCGAGCATCTTCAAAATGGTACGGTTGGCTAGACCAATTTTTGTGAAAATTATACCCTTGGCTAGACTAATTTCTAGACCACAAGTGCCATAATTTGCCGTTTTCTAGGCACAAATCACCAAAATTTCGCTTCTCTGGACTAAAATCGCCAAAATTTGGGGTTTCTAGACGCAAATTAAGATACTTTGGCCTTTCCTGGAAGGAAATTGCCAACAATTATACCCTGGCCTAGACTAATATTGCCAAAAAGTATACCCTTGGCTAGACTAGAAGTCCGAAAAAGTATACCCTTGAGCGCGGCACGTCCCCAGGTACCTTTACTATGGAAGAACCTCCCCCCTCCCCCGTGGTGAAGGCATTGCACTTATTTTTTATAAGAAACTAAGAAACTCAACTCTCAAATCGCCAAAAAATTAAAAACTCGAGAACTGGAGGAATGTTACTTGGGAAACTTTGTTATTTATCCAATTTCATTTCTAGGAATCTGAAGCCTGTGCTTTAGTAGCCTGCGTGCAGACTATACTTTTCTATTGCGAAGGAGTGCCAACGAGGATCTTCGATACATTCATTTCATTTCATTTAATTCATTTAAGGAGGGTTGCCCTTCAGCAAAGGCTGATTTACAAGGGGCCCTCCGATAAAAAATTTTAATTACAATATACAATAAATTAAACCTACATTATAAAAAACCATAAAGCTAAAAACCTATTTACAATAATTACAGTTTCTAAAGTGAAAGGAAAATTCAACCCTTAATAGAATAATACAAGATCCTCGTTGGCACTCCTTCGCAGTGGAAAAGTATAGTCTGCACGCAGGCTAGCGCTTTAGTTGCACTTTACTACTCGCTATTACTTTATCCTTTATAGTGTGTGAACAGAGACTTACGGTTTCATAAAATTGGCTGTAAAATGTTCAGGAAGGCAATGGAAATCCCCAACGATAAAAAGCAACGAACATTTGAGGAACCTAAGAAACTGTTAAGAACCTTTCTGCACTCATAATCTGATAATTTTAAAGCAACATTCAGTACCAGGCCAACTTCTTAGTTTCTTATAAAAAATGTATCGTTTTTATGAGTTTTGAAATCGGCAATAAAGCTGCTAACTAAGAACAAGTGACCAAAGGGGAGGTTACTTGGTTTACACAGTATTTGAAAATGTTGGACACAAGACAAAAGTTGCTTTCACTAAAACAGCAAAATTCAAATTGGGGTACAAGTCCGTTTCTGTACCAGAGGCCAGTTTCCAGTCAGTATTTCATCCAAAAATATCCGCGAATTGATAATGGAGAGTTTGAATGGAAAAATACAAAAAGCTGCGGTTGACTGAAGGGTTTACAAAAAATCATCCTTGCTACCCATCATTAATCCACGGATATATCCGGATGTATTTAAGATAGCTTCAAACCGAGAGAGGTTTTGGAATCTGCATTAAATTTGGCATCAAGTAGGGTTTAAATGGATTATTAATGAATGTAGGAAGAATCTAATTGAGCAGCTTCAAAAAGTGTACTTCATGTACGATCTACTGTAAATTGAGCGAAATTCAGGACGGCATTGATTCCTCGAAACCTTGCGCTATTTGAAAATGCTCGTAACAGGCAAAACATCTTGCGATCGCTATCGTTCAGATCGAAATTTACGCAATCTCATTGGTCTGTCAAGATCAGGCTGGACGGGGGTTCGTATCGTAGAAATGAACAAAACATTGGGAGCATATGCTGCAGCAAGCAGCAATGTACCATTTCAAAGTCTGGTTCGGCACCAGATCTCTTTTGCAGCACAAAAAGAGCCTGGGACGGCGCAGTTTTCTCAGTTCATAAAGATGGCGCCGAAATACGAAGACGAAATAAAACTGCCCTGCCAAAAACAACAAAATATTGAAGCCTGCTGGTCATCAGGTGAGTAATAGATATGATTTGAGTTGATTTAGTGAATTAAAGTGATAAACGTTGATTTTGTTTTGCTTCAGATTTCTATCAAATTCTTATTTGCAAATTAATAACATAATGATGGCTTACATTTTACTTTTTAGGCCTAACAATTTTGAGCAATTTTGCAGATTTTGTTGACAGTCATGTCGTGTCGTCGTGCAATTTCATAGTCTAACAGTTTCTTTCAAACAATTTTTAAATTGAAGTGCAGAGTGTTTTTACTGCAGTTTCACAAGAAAATCAGTTTGTTGAGATCGCGGGACTCCTTATAAGGGTATGGAGGGTATGGTGGTATGATGGTATATCAATATGATATATATATGATATGAACAGAAGATAGCTAAAATCCAGGGCCAGTTGCTGCTTGCAGAGAGTTGGAGTTGCACACAAAAAAGAACATTAGGCCCATTCAAACTTGACTGCAGGAAGCAAAACAACTTTTCTTTGCACAGGTGAGATCTCATTGAAAACTGCCATACTCTGCTGCAGAGATTCTCTGACCAAAAAGATCTTCAAGAGTCACTTTGGCTGTGGAGAGGGTAGATGGTTCAGTTGTTATTGAGGATCTACATTTTTAAATGCAGAGGCTGGAATTTCTTAAATCCAGTTTTTATGATAAAATTTCCCATATTTGTACCGTATGAGCACTTCAAATTAACTCACAATTTCCTTGCAGCATTAAAAAGATGAGTGCAGGACAAAAACTGTTAGCTGATTTACTTGGAATTACAAATTCTGCTGCAGAATCTTTGTCAATCCCACAAATCAAAGAACAGGAGCCTATTACTTGGGAAACCAGAGGAAATGATTCCAAAGACCAGGATAAAGAACCCCAAATGGAAGGCGATGATTTTGATGGAATCGTAGACACAACCAAGAAAATGGGGGAAAGGAAAATGCAAGACAACGATCTTCAATATTCAAACAGTTTCTTAGCTGGTTTTCTTGATGATGAATTTGATCAAAGTAGATGTATCAAGGTCAAAGTGCCAGCAAATCTGCTCAAGGAGAAATTGAGTTCCTCAGACACATCCGTTAGTAGCAAGTCAAATGCTACTGATAGTTCAGTGGGAAGACAACCAATTCCAGAACCATCAGGTACACATATTTTTTATGAGAAACTCTTTATAAGAAACTCAACTCTCAGATTGCTAAAAAATTAAGAAACTCCAGTTTTAAGAAACATTATTTAAGCAACTATTTATTTTAGTCAAGGAAATCCTTAGCATATTTTTTAATTTATCTTCACTTGTTTCCTGTATTATATTACTCGGAAGGTACTTGAGTCATGTCTAAACATTGGGAAGGCTTCTAAAAGCTTCATTTTGAAATGTTCATGAGGGCACAGGTAGTAAACATGAAGATTGTTATGGAACTTGTAAGAAACTCTTAAGAAACTTTGAGTACTCAAAATCTGATAATTTTAAGAAACTTTCAGTACTGGCTTAAATTCTTAGTTTCTTATAAAAAAATATGTGTACTCATGTTAGGATTGTTAAACTTAAATTAAGGATTGATTTAAGAATGAACAGAGCCCAAACTCTAAAAAATAGAGTCTACGGGTGTAAAATTTTCACACAATCAGTCTTGTTTTTCTATGTTGTTAACTATCAGCAAACAAGACATGTCAATCAATCCTAGTGCTTGTGTTTTTTTAGTAAGATTAAAGATTTGTGTAAGGTGAAAAGCTTGCATTTGCATGGAGCAGAAAAATCTAAAACTATCTCATTAAAATTTAAGCTTGGTACATGCCATCAAGATAAAATAAGAGATGGACAAAACATAGCCAAAGGAACAATTCTGTGACTGTGCATTTATTTTGTTCTATTTATAGACAAACCTTTTTACCTTTGCCTATTCCTTGAGAACTATTGTCTAATCTCTGCGTTCATTTGTTTCTATCTGTTTATCATTTTGATAAATTCTTCTTCTAGATTTTGTCAGACCTGGTGTCTTTGTAACATCTGCACAAAAGAATGTCCGTCAGTCCACAACCAAGCATTCAATAGTTACAAAACAGCGTTTAAAAGAACATCAATGTGAGGACAATCTGCACTTTGTGACAACAATTAGGAAACATCCACAGATTCAGGTATATGTACAGTATAGTACCGGGTGTCCCAAAAAAAAGTATACGGATTTGGTTGGCTCCAGCGATGTGAATTTATCTTTAATCGATGGCTAATTACTCTAAAAATGTTCCTTGATAGTTAAATTGAGCATGGATACCTCGTTTGTTGGTATTGGTGCTTTGAAAGCAAACATATTAACCTCGAAAGCTAAAATTTACATCCACGTGCAAACCAGAGCTTTGGCCTTTTGGCCTANTTTCCAATGTTTCTTTTCCAAACTGCGAGGTAGTTTCCAAAATCTAATTGCACTGCATTCTAATGTCATCTTTTTTGTCTCCAGCATTTCATTGCATTTTTGCACTCATTATTCTTCATTTTCTTTGTGCACTTGAGCTGTAGGGTCAGTGTTTAGGCCCTGATTTTCAGAGAATCCACACAAAGTTTCTTTTGGTTTTATCTCATTTTACCAAGAATTTTGAAGGGCATAATCAAAACTAGAAAATTAGCTATTATTTTATTATAGTTTAAAGCAAGAGGAACGTGGTTTGGCTTTCAATTGGTAACGTTATTATCCATTCATTCGTAATAAATTAGAATAACTTTGAAACTATTTCTCATATCTCGTTCTGCAGGTTGTTACAAAAAGTGTTCAACAATGTGTCGAATTTTATTACTTATGGAAAGCGACAAACCCCGAGGGATTCAGAGCAAGAACGAGATACGTAGAAATGGAATCAGAACAGGTAAAATTTTGTAAATTTATCACCCCTTTTTACATTCTATTTGTTTCCTTTTTTCATCGTTGTATTCCAAGATGGACCAGTCTTTCTCAAAATCTTTTTGGGTCGACATAAGAATCAAGAATGTCTTCTAAATTTTGTGTCTCGGAAGAGTTTTGCTTGCTTGAAGTTTAGATTTTTTACTCAAAAACAATTTAAGAATGTAAGGAAAAATGTAAGGAAAAGTACAAAATCCAGGTAAAAAATACCCCTTTAAAGGGTACCCAGCATGTTTGCAAAATATGTTAAAATCAGTTCTTTAGCAAATCGTTATTTCAGAAAGTTTTTCTGTTGAGTTCACACGTTTTCTCTTAATTTACTGGAGACATTTTTTTAATCTTTGCCCTGAAGTTTTAGAGATCTATCCTAAAAAATTTCTCCCAAAGCTTCCTGTGGAGCGTTTTCGTCTGAAACTTTATCAAATTGGATCCGAAAAAATATTGAGATTCGTTCTGTTCTATTTTACAGGAGGAAGAAGAAGTAACGACGCCTTCAGTTTTCGAAACACCATTAGCGACCGGCTTGAAAGACGCCATCTTCCAATGCGATTACCCAGAATGCCAAGCAAGATTTGTTTCACGGCAAGCCTTGAATGGACACATTAGAGTTCACGGTGGGAGGTATGTGATTTAGACTACGTTCACACGATACCGGCACGATTTGAAGACGGAAAAAATGTGACGGTACCAGAATTTTAGCTATCGTTCACTTGATACTGGCACAATTTGAAAATGAAAAACAGTAGAAAATTTGACTGTGACGAACTCCTTACAATTTCCTCAACAACTAGGCTAGAAATTGACGTCACAGAAATGTATCTGGACCTAAGAAATCGATCGTCCTCGTTTGGAAAGCGTCGAAAATTGTTCCGTTCCATCGTTTTCGAATGTTTACACGAGACCCTTTTCAGATTGTGCCGGTTAGAATTTCGTTTTCAAAATTTGCCGTTTTCAAATTGGCATATATACCTACTTGATCCCGAAAAATTCTTTGCTTTCAGAGGAGACTTAAAATGTAACTTAGCTGCCTTTGTTTGTTTTTAACTGTAATAGTATCTTATTAAAAGTAGCGAGAAAAATAATCCTACTGTTTGATAACATCGGCTTTCCGTGTGAACAAGACAGCCTTGTTTTTGAAGTTAGGCTATATCCGAATTATTATTCATGTTGGTAGAATTGACGCGATTAAGAGAAGCCAGATGTTTCAAATGAAACGAGTGGAATGGTTAGCTCCGGTGGTGTGGCCCCCTTCAGAATGGTCATTTCATTTAGGGACAAAGCCATGTTGGCTATTTTTGCGACAATGCATAATACTCTACAGTCTGTTCATTCAACTCATGGACAAATTTAGAAACTTGGTTCATTGATCACAGAGCTAACTATGTCCTCGTGTTTCCTGTCGAATTGGTCCCAGTGGACACCATCGTTCTTATAGTCCCGTTTTGAGCTGTCTTTTAGATCACAAAAGGGCATTGTATGTAACAGGACTTTCCTGAAAAAATTTTTTAGTTACGTTAGAGTGAAAAGGGCTTACCGTAGCACCTTTTTTGCTTGCTAAATGATGATTGAAGGGTTTGTGGAGCATAGGTTCCAAATCTTTAAAATGATCGGTGTAAAATTCTATGACCTATTTCTTTTAACTGAATGGCTTGAAAGGAACTTTACCTACTTTGCTATGGTTCTGCCATTGGACTTTTCAGAAATCTTCAATATTTTCAGAATTAGAGGGTTTTTCTTCTTTTTTGAGAATTGAAGAAAGCTATAACATAAAATTTAAAAACATCGTAATTTCTAAACTTTTTGAGGAAACATGGAATAATTTTTAAGAAACCCATAGTTTATGAGTGTCTACAATATGGTATCAAGCAGAAGTCTTGCACTCTTCTGGTTTACGATTTTGAAATTTGATGACGTCACATCCTCAAAAGAGTTAAAATATAAAATATGCTGTAATTTCGAAAATTGTTCAAGATTTCTGAAAAGTCCAACAGTAGAATTATAGCAGAGTAGCTAATGTTTCTTTCAAGCCATTCAATTCAAAGAAATAGGTCATAGAATTTTACACCGACCTTTTAAAGTTTTTTAAAGATTTGAAACCTATGATGGTTTGTGGAAGGTTAAAAGCTTGCATTTGCAAGTAGCAGAAAAATCTAAAAACATCTCATTGAAATCAAAGTTGGCCACCGTGCCATAAACAATGCATAGCCAAAGAAAGAATGCTGTGTCTGGTCTGAGTGTTTTCTTTGTTCTATTCATAGACAAGCCTATCTTCCATTGCATATTCCCTTTAATTTTGATAAGGAAATTGCATATTCCCTTTAATCAGGCCGTGAACTGCGAATCGTTCACGAGTTGAGAAAACAAGAATTTGAAGCCAAATTTTCGATTTTCATCAATTTTACAAGGATGATGATGATAAATTTGTTTTATTTCAGTTTTGGTAAACCAATCGAAGTACGAAAACCGCGACAGAAGCCACACGTCATCATAACGACGTCAATACAACGTGATGGTTCTATTGCGCCACCACCGCCGAAACGAAAGAAGTCGCCGTCACCAGCACCGCCTAACGCCGGAGCACCATCGGATGGCCCACCACTACAATTTGCTTGTAAAGTTTGTGGAAGGTATGAAATTTTTTTATTGCAAATGTTTCTAGAAATGCAAATGAAATTCTTTTTTTTATGTGAGAACAGACCTTTTGCTCCTAAGTGGGTAATGAGAAATGCAAGACCGCTAAAAATATACAGCTACTCGAGAGACTATTTAGGAACGTTTCATCTTATATTTACAAAGAAAGATGAAGAAAGATTGTCAATTAGAATTTTGTTTCTTTGGCCATCCCCTAAAAACCAACCAACAGAAGCCATTGTATAACTTATATCAAGTCTTTAAAGCTTTATTTTGGCAATTCAGATCATTGAATTAAATAGTAAGTAATTTGATGTAACAGTCCTCTCATATTATTCTCCGTTTTTGCAGGGTCTTCAGCAAAGTCAAAAGTCGCTCAGCTCATATGAAAACTCATGTCCCAAAGAAGCCGCCTGATGAAATGAAACACAAGAACTTGAATCCCCCGCCATTAGTAGCTCATGCTTAGTAATGCGCAAGTAGAATACTATTGTAAGTAATCGTGATACGTTTAGCCGAAGAGTATATAGATATTTTGGCTTCCGGGGGTTTCTGTTATATTTTTGGTAAATGGGTAGATGAAATTATCGTGGATGTTAGAAACTGCAGGTAATATTAGAAATTGCAGCTATTTGATGCTTTATCGATTTAGTTCTTCAGTTCATTTAGGATCAGATTGGGTCGAATTGCGTAACAAAAGCTCATTTTTATCTCTATGTTTAATAACTAGCAGCTACCGTTCTTTGTATAGCTTCCCCCACTTTCTTACCTTAGTACGTAGGGTGGAATCGACACAAGAGTATGTGTTGGGTTCAACAATTTGGTTCCTCGTTTGTTTGCNCGAAGAGTATATAGATATTTTGGCTTCCGGGGGTTTCTGTTATATTTTTGGTAAATGGGTAGATGAAATTATCGTGGATGTTAGAAACTGCAGGTAATATTAGAAATTGCAGCTATTTGATGCTTTATCGATTTAGTTCTTCAGTTCATTTAGGATCAGATTGGGTCGAATTGCGTAACAAAAGCTCATTTTTATCTCTATGTTTAATAACTAGCAGCTACCGTTCTTTGTATAGCTTCCCCCACTTTCTTACCTTAGTACGTAGGGTGGAATCGACACAAGAGTATGTGTTGGGTTCAACAATTTGGTTCCTCGTTTGTTTGCTTTGACACAGATTTGTGTAACTTTGGTCATTTCTGTGACTGTATCTTTGTTGTTAGCGTTAATAAGATTCAGCTCTGAAATACAAAAATGGAATAATCACATGTTTCGTTGCAAATTCCCTTGCAAAAGAGGGGGAAAACTTGTCGTTGATTCCCAGAAGTGCCAAATTTCCGTATGCATTAGAGCATATAAGCATAGTTTTCAGATCTTATTTTGAGCGGAAAATGCTACAAAATGCACTGACCTCCTGGATATTGATACAACTCCATAATTTTTTATAGAGATATTTTGAGTTATTTCGCAGTTGGGGAAACCATATAATATTATCGTCAGAGATGAAAGACAGATCTTTCCTCCCTTGATTTCTTTCTGAAATTGTTGAAGAAGATACTGAAGAACTTGCCTGAAAGGTAAAGGTTTGCGAAAGAACGTTGCTCAGAATCTATCACAGAATGTAACATTTCCCGGTAAAAATTGCATTCCCCTGCAAGATCACTTTCTCAGTATAAAACAGAGTTACATCACTCCCTCATGGGAGCCCCTCTTCTTTTATTGAACATAGCTATTTATGTCTTCAGGTATTTATGCCGCTTAGTTTTGGACCTAGGCTCAGGCATCCTTTGTCTGCGATAAGTAAATGTAGTTTTAGAAGAAGAGAAGTTAAATTGTACATATTGTCAAATTTCATGTTTAATGCTAATTTATCTCGTTATTTGTTTCTTATAAAGTAAACCATCTATGAGTACACTTACGGCAAAATAGAATTGGGGAGATGATGAAATTACTTTTGAACGAAACGAACGGAACATTATCTGATTTATACCCTCAGTGAAGGCCACTGTAATAGTGTGGTTAGTACCCTGGAGCACGGGTTCTCCACCATTTTGTAATAGGGATCGAAGTTTGGTTATTGGATCGATGTGCGGTTTAACGTGCGCAGACACGGAGACAGCAAACGACGTTGTTGTGTGACGAGTCATTATACTGACTAAAGAATTTACATGCTACGAGAACTTAAATACATAACGGAAATGACTAAACACATTAGAATACAATAGAAAGAAATGACAAGATAACGAGGTTACATAAGTGAAAGTGAGGCTTTAGGAGCATACTTGTAGTCCTGCTACACCACGGGGGGGGGGGGGGNGATCTTCGATACATTCATTTCATTTCATTTAATTCATTTAAGGAGGGTTGCCCTTCAGCAAAGGCTGATTTACAAGGGGCCCTCCGATAAAAAATTTTAATTACAATATACAATAAATTAAACCTACATTATAAAAAACCATAAAGCTAAAAACCTATTTACAATAATTACAGTTTCTAAAGTGAAAGGAAAATTCAACCCTTAATAGAATAATACAAGATCCTCGTTGGCACTCCTTCGCAGTGGAAAAGTATAGTCTGCACGCAGGCTAGCGCTTTAGTTGCACTTTACTACTCGCTATTACTTTATCCTTTATAGTGTGTGAACAGAGACTTACGGTTTCATAAAATTGGCTGTAAAATGTTCAGGAAGGCAATGGAAATCCCCAACGATAAAAAGCAACGAACATTTGAGGAACCTAAGAAACTGTTAAGAACCTTTCTGCACTCATAATCTGATAATTTTAAAGCAACATTCAGTACCAGGCCAACTTCTTAGTTTCTTATAAAAAATGTATCGTTTTTATGAGTTTTGAAATCGGCAATAAAGCTGCTAACTAAGAACAAGTGACCAAAGGGGAGGTTACTTGGTTTACACAGTATTTGAAAATGTTGGACACAAGACAAAAGTTGCTTTCACTAAAACAGCAAAATTCAAATTGGGGTACAAGTCCGTTTCTGTACCAGAGGCCAGTTTCCAGTCAGTATTTCATCCAAAAATATCCGCGAATTGATAATGGAGAGTTTGAATGGAAAAATACAAAAAGCTGCGGTTGACTGAAGGGTTTACAAAAAATCATCCTTGCTACCCATCATTAATCCACGGATATATCCGGATGTATTTAAGATAGCTTCAAACCGAGAGAGGTTTTGGAATCTGCATTAAATTTGGCATCAAGTAGGGTTTAAATGGATTATTAATGAATGTAGGAAGAATCTAATTGAGCAGCTTCAAAAAGTGTACTTCATGTACGATCTACTGTAAATTGAGCGAAATTCAGGACGGCATTGATTCCTCGAAACCTTGCGCTATTTGAAAATGCTCGTAACAGGCAAAACATCTTGCGATCGCTATCGTTCAGATCGAAATTTACGCAATCTCATTGGTCTGTCAAGATCAGGCTGGACGGGGGTTCGTATCGTAGAAATGAACAAAACATTGGGAGCATATGCTGCAGCAAGCAGCAATGTACCATTTCAAAGTCTGGTTCGGCACCAGATCTCTTTTGCAGCACAAAAAGAGCCTGGGACGGCGCAGTTTTCTCAGTTCATAAAGATGGCGCCGAAATACGAAGACGAAATAAAACTGCCCTGCCAAAAACAACAAAATATTGAAGCCTGCTGGTCATCAGGTGAGTAATAGATATGATTTGAGTTGATTTAGTGAATTAAAGTGATAAACGTTGATTTTGTTTTGCTTCAGATTTCTATCAAATTCTTATTTGCAAATTAATAACATAATGATGGCTTACATTTTACTTTTTAGGCCTAACAATTTTGAGCAATTTTGCAGATTTTGTTGACAGTCATGTCGTGTCGTCGTGCAATTTCATAGTCTAACAGTTTCTTTCAAACAATTTTTAAATTGAAGTGCAGAGTGTTTTTACTGCAGTTTCACAAGAAAATCAGTTTGTTGAGATCGCGGGACTCCTTATAAGGGTATGGAGGGTATGGTGGTATGATGGTATATCAATATGATATATATATGATATGAACAGAAGATAGCTAAAATCCAGGGCCAGTTGCTGCTTGCAGAGAGTTGGAGTTGCACACAAAAAAGAACATTAGGCCCATTCAAACTTGACTGCAGGAAGCAAAACAACTTTTCTTTGCACAGGTGAGATCTCATTGAAAACTGCCATACTCTGCTGCAGAGATTCTCTGACCAAAAAGATCTTCAAGAGTCACTTTGGCTGTGGAGAGGGTAGATGGTTCAGTTGTTATTGAGGATCTACATTTTTAAATGCAGAGGCTGGAATTTCTTAAATCCAGTTTTTATGATAAAATTTCCCATATTTGTACCGTATGAGCACTTCAAATTAACTCACAATTTCCTTGCAGCATTAAAAAGATGAGTGCAGGACAAAAACTGTTAGCTGATTTACTTGGAATTACAAATTCTGCTGCAGAATCTTTGTCAATCCCACAAATCAAAGAACAGGAGCCTATTACTTGGGAAACCAGAGGAAATGATTCCAAAGACCAGGATAAAGAACCCCAAATGGAAGGCGATGATTTTGATGGAATCGTAGACACAACCAAGAAAATGGGGGAAAGGAAAATGCAAGACAACGATCTTCAATATTCAAACAGTTTCTTAGCTGGTTTTCTTGATGATGAATTTGATCAAAGTAGATGTATCAAGGTCAAAGTGCCAGCAAATCTGCTCAAGGAGAAATTGAGTTCCTCAGACACATCCGTTAGTAGCAAGTCAAATGCTACTGATAGTTCAGTGGGAAGACAACCAATTCCAGAACCATCAGGTACACATATTTTTTATGAGAAACTCTTTATAAGAAACTCAACTCTCAGATTGCTAAAAAATTAAGAAACTCCAGTTTTAAGAAACATTATTTAAGCAACTATTTATTTTAG
The DNA here is from genome assembly GCA_004194415.1 of Aurelia aurita. Taxonomy (NCBI): domain Eukaryota; kingdom Metazoa; phylum Cnidaria; class Scyphozoa; order Semaeostomeae; family Ulmaridae; genus Aurelia; species Aurelia aurita. The sequence goes on from REGM01000062.1 coordinate 586,925, forward strand.
TCAAGGAAATCCTTAGCATATTTTTTAATTTATCTTCACTTGTTTCCTGTATTATATTACTCGGAAGGTACTTGAGTCATGTCTAAACATTGGGAAGGCTTCTAAAAGCTTCATTTTGAAATGTTCATGAGGGCACAGGTAGTAAACATGAAGATTGTTATGGAACTTGTAAGAAACTCTTAAGAAACTTTGAGTACTCAAAATCTGATAATTTTAAGAAACTTTCAGTACTGGCTTAAATTCTTAGTTTCTTATAAAAAAATATGTGTACTCATGTTAGGATTGTTAAACTTAAATTAAGGATTGATTTAAGAATGAACAGAGCCCAAACTCTAAAAAATAGAGTCTACGGGTGTAAAATTTTCACACAATCAGTCTTGTTTTTCTATGTTGTTAACTATCAGCAAACAAGACATGTCAATCAATCCTAGTGCTTGTGTTTTTTTAGTAAGATTAAAGATTTGTGTAAGGTGAAAAGCTTGCATTTGCATGGAGCAGAAAAATCTAAAACTATCTCATTAAAATTTAAGCTTGGTACATGCCATCAAGATAAAATAAGAGATGGACAAAACATAGCCAAAGGAACAATTCTGTGACTGTGCATTTATTTTGTTCTATTTATAGACAAACCTTTTTACCTTTGCCTATTCCTTGAGAACTATTGTCTAATCTCTGCGTTCATTTGTTTCTATCTGTTTATCATTTTGATAAATTCTTCTTCTAGATTTTGTCAGACCTGGTGTCTTTGTAACATCTGCACAAAAGAATGTCCGTCAGTCCACAACCAAGCATTCAATAGTTACAAAACAGCGTTTAAAAGAACATCAATGTGAGGACAATCTGCACTTTGTGACAACAATTAGGAAACATCCACAGATTCAGGTATATGTACAGTATAGTACCGGGTGTCCCAAAAAAAAGTATACGGATTTGGTTGGCTCCAGCGATGTGAATTTATCTTTAATCGATGGCTAATTACTCTAAAAATGTTCCTTGATAGTTAAATTGAGCATGGATACCTCGTTTGTTGGTATTGGTGCTTTGAAAGCAAACATATTAACCTCGAAAGCTAAAATTTACATCCACGTGCAAACCAGAGCTTTGGCCTTTTGGCCTAAACAATTTCTTGAGGCACAGCGAATAAATCAGCGATAGCCTTGATAAAATTTGAATAATGTTAGATCCTATTATATTCTGTTTGCCCAGAAGTCATCCCCCAATCACCCATTGGGCAATTTCTTGATTTTTCTTTGATTTCAGTTTTCATTTTGGATGTGCTTTAAGAATTTGCTTAGGCCAAAAGGCCAAAGCTCTGGTTTGCACGTGGGTACAAATTTGAGCTTTCAAGATTGATACGTCTGCTCTCAAAGCACCAATACCAACAAACTAGGTATCAATGTTCAAGTTAACTACAGAGGAACATTTTGAGAGTGATTAGCCATTGATTAAAGCTAAATTGACATCACTGGACCCAACCAAATCTGTATACTTTTTTTTGGGACACCCGGTAGTTTAATTTTTCTTTCGCTCTTTACCAGAAATACTGCTGCAAATACCACTTATTCCGATTGAAATTGCATTTGCAATGGTTTAAAACAAGACTATTGTTCATTTTTCTGCTCGTTTAGCAAGAATGAATCAGTTGCTAAAACTAGGTGGAGAATGTGATTTACAAGGTGCAAATTTTGTTTTCTCATTTCCTTTGTTTTATTTAGCAAATTGTGGAACAAAGATAAGTGCAAAACTATTGGCATAAAGGTGGTTTATTGTTGTCTGCAGAAACTCTATGAAGTAACTCCAAAAAAAGTTTAAAGATTGGTCTTCTAATAGAAGATTCATGATTTTCAAACATGTGTTCTTCGTTGCAACACCTCGTACAATGCTGTCTATTTTGCTCATTTTCATCAGATATTAGTTCAAGCAATAAAACAGAAACATGAACTGTAAAAGTCTATTAAATTTACTTGATAAGCTTTGTCTCAATAAGACCTGAAAAAATCATGAGAATGTAAACTAAACCTTGACTGGAAATAAGCAAGTGTAGAGAGCATACTAAAGCTGTTAGCTTTGTCACTACATGATGCCCGACAGGTAACTGATACCTTGTTTTCTGTGATCGCTTTTGGTTAGTCCATTTTGCTAAAATAAACCCAAAACTGATGCAAATGGTTCTGTTACTCTATTAAATGCTCCGTTCAGTCTTTTGTGGTTCAATCTTGCTAAGCTGTATCGTCTTTTCATAGAATTCCATTGGACTTATGCAAGGAAAAGAACATTTCAGTGGGGAAACTTGTGACTCTCGACCACACAAAGGTAAGTGTAATGCATTGCCACAGTCTTGCAATAGACCTTTTAGCTGTTCTACAAAAGAATCTCAATCGAACGATATTTTTATATATTTTGTAGAATTTTCGAATGTGGACAAAAGTGATAGTAAGCTCTATTGCCACTGAATCGATGCTTTCATTTAAAAAATGTATGAAAATATTGCTCAATCCAGACTCTTTTGTAGAATAGCTAAAAGGTCTATTTAAGTTCTGATAGTATACTCATTACATAAGTCTCAGTATCGCTCATTCAATTGGATGGTTATAAAAAAATCAGATTATAAATATTGAATGAATACAAGGAATCAGGTCGTAAGTCTATTCTGATAGCTGACCAGTTAATATCTTTATATCATTAAAGTGGTGACACTTTCGAATGAGTAATCATCATCATCATTACTTTATTTTACGGTATGCGAGAATTAATTATAGCTCATATTTACAGCTAATTTAAGCCTACTCTACAATACAATATATACAATATTACAGAAAAAAATTTAAATCTATCAAGGCTAATTACATGAGGATACAAACATAAAAATCTATCCTGTTAGGAACGCAACCTGTGGTAATACACTTTGCAAAGCCTGCAGTTGCATTTGTCGCCTTTCCAGCACCAGCCTTACAAAACGTAAAAGTAAAAAATTTCATTCTATAAAAATAACCAAAATTCGTCGCAGTGATGAATTTTATTTGAACGAGGTAAAATAACTCGAACAGAATTTAAATTGAATTTCCAATAATTTGGTTCAAGCTTTAACCAGACCACGATGCTGAATTTTTTTTACTCGGTTGTAAGGCTTTTGCAGAACATTTTTTTCAAGAAGTTGATTCATCTATTGACTGTCCCAGTAGATAATTGAAAAATTTCTTTCCGGCATTGAATGAAAACAAAATTAATCTGATTCTTTTGATTTCGTTTCAGAAAATGAAGTTGTCGTTTTACAATTCGAGCAAGGCACAAAGAAAAGTGATGTCCAAGAAAAATTCAAATTAAGGTATATCATCTTTTGTTACGTTTAGCAGGAAAGACGTTTAGGGATCGTCTCAATAAAAGCCGACTTCTATCAGTGGTAGTTTGGTGGCAATTCTTCCACCTATAATCCTAAGCAGCGACAATATTACCCGGAGTTTTCTACGCAAAACGGTAGAGGTTTGCGATTTTGATGTCCTAAATCTCCGAAAAAAATCGGCCATAGAAACTCCGCCAACTCCGCAGATTCTTTTGAGACGATCCCTAGCTCAAGTAAAATACTTGCACCTCTTGGAAGGTTGTATAACTCTATTATTCCTCTATTATTGAAAAACTCTATTATTACGGTTTCAGAGGCAAAGTTCACGATTGGTTTGCAAGCTACCTCCAAAACAGGAAACAATATACGTGTGTGAACGGAAACAAGTCTACCCATCAACAAATTTATAAAGGGGTGCCTCAAGGATCAGTATTAGGGCCCATACTTTTCNCAAATTAAGGTATATCATCTTTTGTTACGTTTAGCAGGAAAGACGTTTAGGGATCGTCTCAATAAAAGCCGACTTCTATCAGTGGTAGTTTGGTGGCAATTCTTCCACCTATAATCCTAAGCAGCGACAATATTACCCGGAGTTTTCTACGCAAAACGGTAGAGGTTTGCGATTTTGATGTCCTAAATCTCCGAAAAAAATCGGCCATAGAAACTCCGCCAACTCCGCAGATTCTTTTGAGACGATCCCTAGCTCAAGTAAAATACTTGCACCTCTTGGAAGGTTGTATAAATTAATCTAATTGACCGATTTTAAAGATGCTTGCTTTAGTTTATTGATTAAAAATCTAAATTGAATTTTGAGAGCAAGTTTGGGTATCTTTGTTGCATTTAGTTGTCGTAAATGTGATCGTAATGCGATATTTTTTCACAGCTTTTATTAGGCCGATACAAAAGGTTGGTCGGTATTTTGCCTACAAGAGAGTTTGTGGCGCCGTGTTGTAATCCACTGACTTTGCAGCCAGCACCTCTTGTCAATACCTAAATTAAATTGTTTAAAGTGTGAACATTTTGAATATTTCAAATTTTTATCGTTCCTTAATATTTCGCAAGTGAAAATTGAAAGGGCTATATTTTTACAATTTTTTATTTCATCTGCTTGATTTGCTTTCTAGAATGAGTTCAGCACCAATCAAAAAGAGAGTGATTCCAAACATTGTTGCACCAAGCAAAGAAACACAGGCGAGTCAGTCTGCAAAACTCAATGCTGGACATTCATCAACAGCTGAAACGAAATCAGTTGGACAGCCTTTGAATACTGCAAACCAAGCCGTACAATATGCAGCACTTGCTACTTCAGCTGCTATTGCTCCATTTCTACAGGTCAGCGAATGTGACTAACACACTTTAATTAAGTTTTTTCCTGTGCTCTGTTTCTTTAATACACGTATTTTTTTATAAGAAACTAAGAATTTGAGCCAGTACTGAAACTTTCTTAAAATTATCAAATTTTGAGTACTCAGAGTTTCTTACCAGTTTCTTAAAGATTCCACGACAGTCTTCATGTTTACCACCTGTGCCCTTGTGAGCATTTTAAAACAAAGTTTTTTTAAGCCTTTCCAATGTTTAGACATTACTCAAGTACCTACCGAGTAATATGATACAGGAAGGAAGTGAAAATAAAGTAAGAATATGCTAAGGAATTCCTTTATTAAAATGAATAGTTTTATTGGCAATCTGAGAGATGAGTTTCTTATGGGCGGTTTCTTATAAAGAAAATACGTGTATTTGCTTGACATTGATTTATAGGGTGTCCCCCAAAAATGCAGCCCAACTATGACCAAATTTTTTAGAAAATGATGATATTTAACTAATTTTTAACACATACCACTAGAAAGCACAATCAATCTTCCTTCTAATGAGATGCAGTTTTAATACATTCATGGAATTATTTATCATTTAATTAGCATTTTAGCAAGTATGGCCTGTTTCAGATGCAGCATGCTGTGTGAGCAAAATTAAGACCTTTTTTACCAGTAAAAATACAAAACACTTTTTGCAAGAACATTTTTGGCCTGGAAACACTTGAGCTGATGCCCTAAGGAAAAAACGTACAAATTAAAGTTGTTAGAGTTTTTGGGCATTAAAATTTTCGTTCTGCAGTTGTTTAATGTTCCTTGTAGCTCAAATTGCATTGTGAATTTAAACGTGACTTTGCTTAACTGCAGGAAGTTTGGAGATTTTTTCTTTGATTTTGACTCAAACCCACGGAATTTTTTTCTTGCCAGCGCTCTTCCATTGAGCTAATGCAAAGTATCTGTTATCTGTTTTGTTTATAGATTCAAAATGCATTGGAGAATCAAATCGCCAGCCTGGTAAGCACGATGAGTTTAGCTCACTCAGCGGAAGGTAAAATGAAGGCATCAACACAAGAAGATCGACTGAAGGAACTGGAAAGTAAGATTATCGACGTCCTTGACAAGAGAATGTCAAGACTTGAAAATGTGCAAGATCAAACAACACAAAGCAAGGTGAGCAAGCGTGGTTAGAAATCGTACAGCACTGCTAGAGGGCTATACAATCATGCAGTTTTACAAAGACGTGTCTGCGGTTTTTATTTTATTTATTTTGTTATATATTCCATTAAAAAATTTACAAAAACATATTACTGATTGCACTAGCTACAAATTACTTTACAATACTACAAGTACGATACCAAGAGGAGCAAAAGACTATGACTACCCCATGGCCATTACATGAACAATTTTAAACTACATACAATTACACATAAATACTACAACGATTAAAAAGCTAATGAATACTGTACTAGAGTCTGTCTAACATTAGATGTCAGGTCAGGGCTGCGGTTTGAAAAATGTTACTGCATGCCTTGCAGCTATTTATGAAATTCCAAATCGTTGGTCTTTACGTTGACTTCAACTTAGTTTTCAAGATTTTCTACCACATTTTTGATGCACTAGTTTCTTCTGATATTAATATTTTGCTCAAAATCGATTCAAGCACTCTTCCAAAAATTCAGATGGTTGCAGATCTTTGAATGGCAAGATGCTTTTTGATGCGTAGTAAATTGAGTTCAAGTTAATGGGTTTTTTCTACTTTTAAATCACATTTTCTAAATCACTTAGACTCACTGTATGCATGTGGCATATTTCATCCAAACTAACTATTATTCATATTCCATCTTATTATAATCAGTGCTGCTTCCAGACGTTGCTGGCAATTTTCCTACGCTTTCCCAGATAAATTGTCTGCTTTTGCAAAGTGCAAATCTCCGAGCTCATTATCTTTCTGTGCTACGTGATACAGAAGAGATTTGCCACAGCGCAAGGGATATATTTGTGTCTTTCAAAACTCAACGCCCCACAGCGAAAATCTCCATTGAGCTTGCAAATTTATAGTGGCTCTGCCATAGGCCAACATTTACTGGACAGCAAAGAAAGCTTCGTTACATTTTCATTTTATTTTGATTAAAACACAAACATTCAAAATCAACAACCTCAATATGATAACAAAGCTACGCATTACCGTATGACCCAAAAAAGGAAAATTTTTTAAAGTTGAAAATCCCCTAAATTTGATTCCTTTTTGTGCAATTGCATCAAAGATTCAATAAATTTTGGGGATGATTTTTGTTCTATTCCGGAGTGGCACAGACGATGAAATAATAGCTTGACAAGCCATAGTGTGAGCAAATCTTTAAAAAATATGGCGCTTTTTATCTAAAATGTTATAGTTTGCAATTGCAAGAAATCTAGTCGTTGACACGAGTCCATAAAAGAAATCTACAAAATTGGTAAAAATATTGGCGATGTTTCAAAAATTTCCTATTTTTCTAGTCACCGGCAGCAACATAAGATAACTGTTCTGGGTAAATCTTTATATTTGAGTAAATCTTGAAGAAATTCTTTCAGTTTCTTTTTGAAAAAATTCGAAGAGGTAGATAGATGAATGCAACCAAAAATTATTTCGAAAGAAAATGTTGGTGATTTTTCAAACTATTTTTTAAATACCCAGGACTATTTGCAAGAAGGAATTTGCTAGCAAAATTTTGAGGAAATTATCACACCTTATTTTCTAGATGACTGCTGCGAAGGAGAAAGAAGTTTGCACTTCTATTGGAAATGAAGGATTTAACTTCAAACAGAAACTTGAAAATTCGGGGATTAAAAGCGAACATGATCATCTCCGAGTTGGAAGCTCTGAACCGAGAAGTAGTCATTCTGTTCCTGTTCTGTTAAGTAATGAACCGGACAACGGTTATCCTGATGTCAAACGTTACGGAACAAAACGCATTCCTGCTGGTTTAACTAGCTTTGACAGCGATCTGCAGCTCATACCTACACGAGATGACCAACTCATTAGCAAAGATACCTCTCGACAAACAGTACATACGCAACAGAATCCAATTTTAGATACCCATAACAGACACCTGCTGCCCAAGTCGACCCACTCACTATCCAGTATGATACCTAGAAGTTATCCCACTCTAAAAGCAGGTAGCCATTTTTCGAAGAAAACAATAATGCATAACAAAGCAGCCAGTCCTTTTTTGAGGAATACAAAAACGCAGACCAGCTCAACTGAATCGAGCCTAATGTCCGAAAAGTCGTTGCTGGAAACACCATTACCGAGAAGCAAGATACCTGTACCATTTTCAAGGTATACACCGAAAAGTGAGAGGGGAAGTCAGCATGAGAAGCGAAAGACTGTCACATCTTTGAGACAGGGTATGATGTTTTATGTATTTATTCTCTTAAAAACCTATAAAAAAGAAAATTACATAACGGGGCGATTGAGTATGATAATACACAGCAAGCCAGTGGCCATTTGCATTCAACAAAAAGTGTACATGATGGTTCGCCAAAAAGTGACGCGTTTGAAATTAGCCTCGTATTGGATGTATTGAATTGAGTGGAACTCTGATTGAAAGCCGAGAACCCGAGACACTGAAGAATTTTTGCGATCTTCTTATATTCGAAAAAATGTCATGTAAACGATTTTAGAATTGCCCTTTTTTCAAACATCTGGTTCTCTTATGCTTGACTACTGCTAAACTAATGAAGGCCTCTTTGAGCAGATTTCTCAACGGGGCTCCGTTGAGCGCTCCGTGAAAGAGGACCTTCATTGATTTGCGCTGCAAGCAGCAAATCTTTAAAATAGGCTCAAAATCAGTGATCCAGAGTTTAATTGAAGAGTTTTTATTGGTAGATATATGTATATAATGCAGGCTCTATGTAAAGTACAGGCTTGAAATAGCCCTTCAGCGGCAATGGTGGAGTTTGCAGCCCTAGCTGCGAGTACAGCCACTGCCAGCCAACCAGTATGTAAGAAAGGGGTAAGAAACTACGTTATTCGACGTCATTTGTATCATGCTGGCTGTGTGTGTGCAGACTCCCAAGAATGGGGATTGCTTGAAGTTACGAAAAACCAGCAGGGTTTAATGCTGGCATAGTTGTGCAGTAATTAAAATTATCCACATCCAAAATAAAATTTTAGCAGATAAGCGCAAATCATCATAGTTATATCCCTTGTTAGTTTAGAGGTAGGCATACACATGAGAGCCAGACGTTTGAACAATGCCGTTTATGCAGTCATTTAACCATTTTTCATCAGCTTACTTCAGTGGTGTTTTCAAACCTATCAACTGAGCAGATAGCAGTTTTACTTTACCCCTGACATCTAATTAAACGTGAATAAACCTTTTAGCTATTCTACAACCAACTTATGAACGAAGATCTGGATTCTGAAAAAAAATTCAAGCGTTTGAAAAATCGTAGTACCTAAAGTACTGGATGGATTTGAATGAATCGAATTCTGCTTGATAGCAGAAAGACTGAAGTATTTTTTTGTGATTTTTCTTTTGTTTTTGTGAGCAAGGAAAACCTAGGTAAATTCAACTTTACGAAAATTCATTGGTTACAAAATGGCTGAAAAAGGGCCTTAAAACTCGATCAAATTGTAAGGAAATGAATATTAAAGTGAATACTAAAGTTTTTCGATCCCATGGCAATAAATGTCCAGACGACATCTGATACCCGTGAAAAATTTAATTTTGTGTTGTTCTGTGTAAGAAGTTTCTTTACGATTTAATCGAGTGTTTCAGGACGTTTTTCAAGCATTTCGCAAACAAGCAATTTTCGTGAATTCGAATTTACCTATATTCTCAATACTCATAAAAGCACGAGAAAAATCGCAAAAATACTTCGGTCTTTCCGCTATCAGACTGAATTTATTCTATTCCAATCCATGTAGTGCTCTAGGTGCTATGAATTTTCAAACGCATGAACAATTTTTTGGAGCACCCGGTATAACACCACTCAATCGAACATTTTGTATGAAAATGTCGCTAGATCCAGACTCTTCTGTAGAATAGTTTGAAGTTCAATTCAGTGTAAGGTAACACCAGAAAGGGGATATCTAAACCAACTGAATTTGTGTGTCTTCCCTCTTTAGAAAATCAATTGCTGAAAGGTATTTTGAAACAGAGCAGAGAACCAAGGATACTTGACAAAGAGAACATATCCCCCAAGACATCATCTCCAAACAGAATTCAAGACGTACCAAGGTAAGATCTTTCGTTGTTTTATTTGCTCCTTGTTGGTCTTGACTGTGCTAAGGCCTTATTCACAGGGGAACAGTGTTGCATTGTACCATACAGTATTTTTCCAATAAGTTGCACGGAGAAGGGCTGCGTTTACATGGGATTGCTTCAAAAAGTACTTTATCGATCCAAAATTGGAACGCAAGAAAAAGTGAATGGAAAATTGGAACGGTACAATACAGTAAAAACCCGCGTATAAGAACCTACAATTTTGCAAGTCAGCCTGGGTTCTTAAACAATGAATACAATGGATTGGTTCTTATAAAATGGTAGTCTAATTGGACAATTTCGGCTTGCAGGTTCTTAATCTAATAGGTTCTTATGCGCGGGGTTTTACTGTATCGTACCGTTGTATCCTGTGTGATTGAAAAAGCGTTTCAAAACGGATTCACTTTTCGAAAGGATATCGTACCGTTCCGTGAACGGTGCCGTTCACAAGGGAATGATATCGTATCCTTCCAGAACAAGGCTCGTACACACGAGAACGATGTCGTACCGTTCCGTTCAACATCGTTGCAAAAAAGGGTACGGGAAATGGTACGATATCGCAACGTTTCGTTCAGGATCGTTACAAAACGTAGCCTGCGTGCAGACTCGACTAATTTCGATGCAATCGAGTCTGCACGCAGGATATACAAAACAGGGTGCGGAAAATGGTATGATATTGTACAGTTCCTGTGTTGACGCCCCATAAATCTCTTGCAGTTCCCTTCTTTTCTCAATTTTCCACAAAACTGATGAGATGATTGGTTATTTTCTGAGACACTCGATTTGATTCACTTGGACCCCGGTTATGTGTGACGCGCAGAAATGACGGAATTAAGAAACGAAATTAAGAAACGTTGTCGTAACGAAACTAGCGTCAAATCGTATCAAGAATGTTGGACCAGGAAGCCGAAAGGTGATGAATGGTTTCTGCAGGTTATCGGTCGATGCGGAAGAAATGGATTCCAATTAATTGATGAGGTTTGTTTCTGAAGATGGAATTTTTCTGTTTGCGTCATTTACAAATGACGTTGGAGAGTGGTCTAGGAACGGATTAGCATAAACAATGTGCGCAACTATTTTGAAAGATTAAGGTGGTTTTTAGAAGCTCCTGAGTTTTATTAGTTCTAGACTGGATTTGGTATTGACTTCCCTATTCACAATACTGACCTATTCTATTTCTTTACTGGCAAGGGGGAGGAACGCAGTCAGGAAATAGTAACACTTCGAAAAAGTCTTCGGAAACGTTTTAGTATTTAATTCAAGACGTAATGGTCAGCCTTTGAATTAGATACTTGAAATCCGCGAGGCTGGTGTTTGGATTATCCTTCTTCTTTTGATAAATGCTCATTTCTTCTCCTAACAACCCCTTGTTGCCTGCACAGCGAATAAGTTAGCTTCCTTAGTTTCTAGGCAGATTTTGTGATCTGCTTTATTTACATTCACAGCTTGACTAGTAGGCCGTAGAAACCCTTTTGTCTGCAATTACTAATCGCTTTGTACTGGCGTGTCAATCAAAAGCAATAGATTCTACCGTATTGCTACTAGACTTGCTCCAAGTCTATTCCGTGGTCTATCAGCGCCAAAAAATATAGTGACTTCTGCGTGGGCGTATGCCACGAGGATATACGTCCTCGCAGGAGTCAATATATTCTTTTAGCGCTGATAGACCACGGGCTGGACTTCAAGCAAGTCTATATTGCTACCAAACTTCACCTCATTTCGTGCTGCTTGTGGCCGCATGAGCATACTTTCAAGATAACAATACCCCCAGCTTTTCCTCGCGTATAAACAAACTTTCTTATGACTTTACAAACACCAGCATAATTGTAATCCTATTCTACGGATTATAATTGCCTATTTTCAGATCTTATTGAAGTGCCCATGTGAGGCTATTGTTAACCCACTCCTAAAATTTTTATTTCAAGGTCAACATAGAGTGTATTTAGAAATGCCAACTTCGAGATTCCATCGTCTTATTTGCAATCCATTTAGTGATGACGATTCATTGTGTTCATAACATTATAGCCGGGGAACTTAACGATATAACGATAGGATTTAACTACAGTGGAAGAGAGGCCACTCTTGCGTCTGCTTTCCACAACGAGGCAACGATTCAGTAACGTTATGTTGGTTGCAGGTTGCATACGCCAGAGACGATTCAATCGACGATTGCGCTAAAGATGGCGTTGAGGAATTTTTTACCAAGATCCTTTGCGGTATTGAAGAAATCAATCAATCAAATCCATCAAAATTCAATGCGACGCAAAGCATCATGGTTAAAATTCCTGTCCGCCATCTTTAGCGCAATCGTCTATTCAATCATACATCATACAGTTATTGCATTTCTTTCGAGACGAGGCTGTCTAAGCGTCGTTGCATCAGCAGGACCTCTGCTGCTGGCGAAATAAATCACATCAAAAATCTGCTGGAAAACTAATTAACGTCGCGATTATTTATTTATATCTGGCAACTATTTTGTTGAAAACTGACGCTTCCACGCTGTTTTGCAGTTGTCACAGTTTTCCTTCTCAGATGTTATTGTAAAGGTGACCTCCCCTTGCGTTGGTGTGTGAAAGAATTGGAGAAATACAGCAAGGAATGTTTGAAGAGATCGATAATTTTTCCAGATGCTTGCAGGCTCTTTTGTAAAGCAATTCAGAGTTGAGACAAGTGTGAAATCTTGAACAGTGCAGATTTCGCTTGCAAGTAATTTTTACAGCAAAAAGTGGATTTTTTTCATACTTTATTTAACGTTGGTAAATAGGTAAGGTAGCTAATTACATTACATAAATGCAAGAATCAGCTAATTAATACCATGCGGCATCAGTTTCTTACAAAAGGTTTTAAATGAACTTCCTTATATTCAGCAAATTTCCTCCGTCCACAACCGTCCAACCGTAATGGTTTCTCTCATTGAAGACCAAGCAAAGGCGAGCCAGTAAAAATCCACTAGTACTTTGTTATTGGTTCAATAGGTTGCAAGCAACCGGTTTGGAAAAACACAGCATAGGCTTCAAATCTTTAAAAAAATAGAGCGTAAATGGCTATTACATCTGTCATTGAAGTGAATGGCTTGAAAGGAACCTATTACATCTGTCATTGAAGTGAATGGCTTGAAAGGAACCTATTACATCTGTCATTAAAGTGAATGGCTTGAAAGGAACCTATTACATCTGTCATTGAAGTGAATGGCTTGAAAGGAACCTATTGCTTCTGTCATTGAAGTGAATGGCTTGAAAGGAACCTATTACATCTGTCATTGAAGTGAATGGCTTGAAAGGAACCTATTACATCTGTCATTGAAGTGAATGGCTTGAAAGGAACCTATTACATCTGTCATTGAAGTGAATGGCTTGAAAGGAACCTATTACATCTGTCATTGAAGTGAATGGCTTGAAAGGAACCTTGAACATTTACTGTGATTGTACCGTTAAATTTGTGGATATCTTGATTATTTTCAATTTATGAAAAGTTTTGGAAAAAATTAAAACCATCGTTATATCTCTGAATTAATGGAGGAAAAATGGTTTATGAAGGTTTATAATATAAATAGGTAAATTCAATTCAATGAAGTTAGGAGCGAAAACAGCGAATAGGTAACTTCTATTCAAGAAAGTTTGGAGCGGAAAAAGTGAATTAGATCATAACTCTAACTGTGATGTTTCTTTACAAACTATTGTTTACATTCACCTTTTTGAATCTACGATTTCATAATCTTCAACCCAAGGGAATAAAAGATTTATCACCGCTAGAATAAACTTCATCTCATGCACAGTTGCATAAAAAGAAAATTTAAACTTCACAAGCATAATCAAATTTTGGTGATTTTTCAAACAGCGTCACTTCATTTTTGGTCGCTCGGTAGGTTATTGATGGGAAAAAGGTAGATAAAAATTTTAATAAATTTTTAATTTATAGTCTTAAAGATTGAACCGTAATTCGAAGTCCGGAACCATAATTCGATCTTGGTAACAGTCAAAATGTTTGATAACAACCGAATGATAAGAAGTGAATTTATACCCAGAGTTGTGTTTGTAATTGAATCTACTCTCGCTACTGCTTGCCACTCATTATAAGCTAACGCCGATTTTGCACGGCAGGGTTTGGTATTCTGAAGACAATAACAATCTTGCCATTGTTTCTGATTGGCTGTTTTCAAACTGTCTGATTGACCATCGTTTAGCGTGCAAGAAAGCTGTTACTGCATGCCCTTTTTCATGCAAGCTTAGATAAAAGAAGTTTTCAGGAAATGTAAACATACCCAAGCAAATAAAAAAAAAATGATTTTAAATATGTATTTTTACGCTAGAAACTTAGCAAGAAATGGCCCCGAAATGTGATTGTTCCAAGGGGCAAATCACTCCCTGAAAATCTCGTCCACCTTCGGTGAAAATCCTTTGTTTTCGTGAAAGACTCTGGTAGGTCGGTATCCATAGGCCGTTCAACAAAATCTTCCATAATTACGGGGCACTAAATTTGCAGAACAGCTGGTAAGATCCTATTTCATGGTTCAGCTTTTCCACATCATGCCATATTGTAGTTTTTCTGTCATGCTTTACCTTGACATTTCTACCTTGTTTCGGCCCGGCTTAGGCACAGTCAACTGGCAAAAGCTTTTAGGGCAGCTGTTTAATCGAAATTAAACGCTTTCAGATAACAACAACAGGCATATCTCGTATTTTATTTATTTCAGCAGATAACTGGTCTAGAAAATGCAGCAAAAGAGCTGAACGCACTTACTTATCAATACTATTTGCCAGGTTATAATTTGCCTGATTACTGAACGCTGGTAACTGTATTTGCTCTTAGCAAATAGTTTTAAAGGATTTTTTCAGCAACAAACTGTCAGCTTTCAGTTATCTTCGGCACGATCTTTCTTCTGTAAAGCATTTTCCATAAAAACATCGACGCTTGCCGCCATAATCTTTCATTTTAGACTTTAAACACAAGAGGAATAAGATTTTAGCAAGGCCTGAACAATGGGCTTAAATATTGTAAGCAAACAAAAACCGGTTTTTCAATTTTTTATGCTTTCGAGTTGCAACGGGTTTTCTTCTGATGTAACAAGGCTTTGTTTGAAATGCAAAGGGATCTCTTGCGATCTGAACAGACTGAGGGGTGAATCACTCCTCCAAAAGCAGACAAGATTGTAATAGCATGGTAATAAATAAGGATTCTTAAGATTCCCTTACCAAAGACGCTGATTCTCTCTTACCATACAGGCCTTGTGTACATCAATGCTGTTTTCTTGCCTAAGAATTTTTAAGAATGTTTTATACTTCACGAGAGTTCTTGTCGGGGTGTGAAGAATTCTTGAGGAATCTCCAGATGTTAAGGTACCCATGGCGTGTACTGTAAATGAAGCATAGATGGATGCTTGTGTTTTTTTTTAGATTGACAACTATTTTTTGTTTGATAAAGGTAGGAGAAACCGAAGAAAAACAGTGCGTTTAGTGAAAGCAGTAGCTGTGACTTCTTGCTATTCAGCAAGTTTACACCACAACTTGGTGTTCCAATCCAAGAAACTTTTGCAAGCTTGAAAAATGACAAAAATTACAAGAATCAGATTAGGTCTATCACCTCCAATTTTGAGCTGAGTCGCAGTATCTCCGTTTTCTGCGAACGATTCATATGAACTATACCGTGAGTCGGCAAAAGGGTTCCTTTGACTTACATTTGCAAGTTGAGTTCTCGATTAATTCTGTGCTCTTGAAGGAAGAACTCTTGATGATGATGGTGTCTCAATGGGTTTGCTCTTTCTCCCAAAGACTTGATACAGGGCTCATGTTTATTGATAGTTAGAGTTTCACTTTGTCATTGTGCAAAATCTAGTTCTTGTTTTTGCAATGAGATGAGAGCCCGTGAATTGCAGTCGAGTTAGCCCCTAACGCCTAACGGAGACGAAGGTCTTCTACAAATGTTTGATTCCTGAATTTCTCTAATTTCAAGATTCAAGTTTCGTTATATTTTGGTTCAGTTTGACTATGTATCTTATGATTTAGTAAGAGCATACTGTATAGCCTTTTGAGCCTACAGAATTACAAGAAACAACGAAATAATATACAAAAATTATACTTTTTAATATAATTTGGTTTGGTACTGCACTTTTCGTTTAGAACTCTTTGCAGCTCATAACCATCTGCTCGCTTCTGGCAGAGTTTCTTAATTTTCTGGAAGAGGCTCCTACAGTTTCTTGTGAGCAGTTTCTTATAAGAAAAAATGAGTATACCGAAAATAGTTACCCCCTTGCATGCTGACTGATAGTGTTAGTGGTATTTGACAAACGCATTGTTTCATACCATACATATGTGGTCAATTTAGAAAGCCAGAGTCAGCTACCGACCNGAGCCTACAGAATTACAAGAAACAACGAAATAATATACAAAAATTATACTTTTTAATATAATTTGGTTTGGTACTGCACTTTTCGTTTAGAACTCTTTGCAGCTCATAACCATCTGCTCGCTTCTGGCAGAGTTTCTTAATTTTCTGGAAGAGGCTCCTACAGTTTCTTGTGAGCAGTTTCTTATAAGAAAAAATGAGTATACCGAAAATAGTTACCCCCTTGCATGCTGACTGATAGTGTTAGTGGTATTTGACAAACGCATTGTTTCATACCATACATATGTGGTCAATTTAGAAAGCCAGAGTCAGCTACCGACCCCTGCAGTATTGTCTATCTGCTGACATAATATCCTGTTTGAGAGGTAACTATTTGCTAAGGAGGAATATTTGTGGCCTAAATCCAAGCAACGTTTTGGCGGTTACAGGAGGACGCAACGTAATTGGTTGACTCGAACTGATGAGCCCTTTTTACCGCAAATGAGATAGAAAACCAAAGACGACGGAAATATTGGCTGTAATATTACTGTATCATTTTACGCGTCTCTAAGTTTTGCCTGTAACTATTACGTTCTCAAAGATATGGTCTCCTCCTATTATGTTCTCGATGATTTTATAGCCACGTTGACGGCCCTAAGAACTAAGGGTCATTTGGCTGGGCTCCATGTTCCCTCTTTCCGTTACGAGTTTTGATTTTTTCAACTAAATGCATATGCATTGTTTTACAATCAAAACGCTGTCAGAGAAATCTTCTGCTTTCCTCGATGTCCTTTTACGCCTTTCCCTGAAATGTATAAATCATGGGTAGTTGTAGTTGTAGTTGGACACCACAGTTGTACCTCCTCCGCAGAACTATATAGATAAAAAATTCCACCGCAGAAGCATATTAGTTGCGGCGCTCCTCCAAAGAAGCACACATGCAGTGTCTAGCCACCCATGGTACAATTGAAATTTATATGCTGTTCCCATTTCCAGTTGATAATCCGGTCATTCCCTGTTGTGTTATGTGGCAATGTTGCAGGAATTTTAAGCTTCAGTTGCGTAACTCTCAGGCCTAAAAAAAATTAGTTACGTGTCGTGCGTTTTGTTCATTGCAACCACAGCAGTTTCTGTTTAGCACATACCCCCTGTTCTCGGCTACTTTAGCAAATAGGATAAAACCATCTGCCCAGTTGACGATGAGCATGTATTGTTACCGAAAATAGATTTATTATACCGGTTCTGTCTGAATTTTATGCAAATCAACGTCATGCAAATCCCTTGTCTGGAAATGATATAATAACTGGACCACTGGACTGAGAAATGTAGGGCTCATCGTGCGTTCGTCAGAGAAAACTGCAACTTGTAGGAGGGCTTGTTGTCAGGTTATAACTTTTCTCAAAGGTGTGAGGACAGCTCATTCCTTTCTTCAAAAAGCCTAGCTTCACCACTCCCTAGCTAAAAAAGAACTAAAATAAAAAGGGGAGCCTTGAAAACGATATCTAAATGCGATTAAAATAACCAAGCTTCTCTCTCGCAGTTTCCAATCTGCTTTTAATTATTTTGCTCAAGGGAAAAAGCATCGTAGTAGATTCTTACAGGAATCCAGTAAGAATTACGTTACCCTAACCCTAACCCTACGATATTGTGTTGCTCCTTTGTTACCCATGGATCTCCTGCTTGGCAGGCTTGGCAGATGCAGTTTCCAACCTGTTGGGATGGGTTGTAGCTCATCTTATAGGTTTGGAGTTGAAGGAAACCCCTTTCATATGGCCTACACGAAACCATTTTAATTTATCCGATCCGAAATGCTGCAATCATCTGTGGTGATAGGGGAGGAATGGCATCTGGGATCTTTTAAATGGTCCAGGTTTTAGTCGGCACCATAGAGGTCTTCTTGAGGTCAAATCTTTTGTAAACACCTTCTCCACGTCACGAATCTTTACCACCATTGCAGACAAAGTTAAAGAATGCATTTTTAGCTTATGTTCAAGGCCAGAGGTCGTGAGGTTTACGTATTATCAGTAAACTTGTCTTCAATGTGAAAATTGCACAAGGAGCTTCGAGAAACTGGCCTGATGAATGAAATTCCTTGCATTCCGGGGGGTCCTGTTGATACGATGTTGTTGATGATGTCATCATACTGAAATGTTGTCCACTTTCGCTTCATGGGATTGCCATGGTTACCTTTCGCAATATGCCTGCCGCCTGTTGTTGACTTTTCATAATCCTTGGCAATGTGGAAATTTGCAGAGGTCGGCGGTAAGTGGCCTTTCACTCTGCACGATAAAGGAAGATGAATCATATGAGCATCAGACATTGCAGACCCTGTTTAGCAAGATCACAATTTTCGATTACACGGAAAATGTTGCCCTGCCCCTGGACTTGCTACAAGTCTCTCTACCAAAAGAGAGACTTGTAGCAAGTCCACCCTGCCCCTTTTACGAGGGGCAAATCCCTCCCTAGAAATCTCCTACACTTTTTCGGAAATCCTTTTCTTTTCTTGAGAAATCCCTGAAATTCTCTAGAAATCCTTTTATTGGCGAAGAAGCTCAGCTTGCAGAGACAGGCCCACCTAGCCTGATATTCAATAATGGCTGATATTTGTCAGAAAGAGAGTTTTAATCACATTAAAAATATTTCCATTTTGAGCTTTCTGAGATTGCCCACCCTTGTATGAGTATCATACCAACTTACCCCTGCAGAGGGAAGATATTGAAAACGGAAGAACAATCCTAAAGGTCATGTCCTAACTAATGAGCACGGCAAACCAGGAAATCCTGGCAACTGTTCAGCTTTCCCTTTGACTGAAATTTCTCCTGCTTACTAAACATTCCGTGATGTACAAGTTTATTCAATAAGGAACAATGCAGCGGTGATATTACACTTTTGGTTGCCAAAACCGACACGAAATGATTTCGTTTTGTCTGCAGTGATGACGTCATTTGAGACCAAAATGCTTCTCTCTGTTCATGAAATTCGCACCTTAATCTTTTAGTGTTTAAGACCTCAGTTTTGCCACAGAAATTTGCCCTGGTCTTCAACTGTTTACGGCTGAATTGTGCATCAAGTATTGTTCATAATTTTTTAGCCCCAAATGTGGTTCGAAACTCGTAAATAATATTTATTGCAAGCCCGTGCAAGCCACAACGTAAATTCATTGCAGCCCCCCTGCCAGACAAGGAAACAAGTCTGCAAATTACCGCTTCTTCTGAATTGTTTACAAAACAAATACCAGGTACATGAAACTTGAACGTTGCACGTTTATTTATATCGACGAAAAGACTTCTATGTTTGTTTTGCATAATGTTGATTTGCGATGCTCGGTGAAAACAATAAATGCCTTTAGGCCACAAGCTCTTCAAGTGATTTCAACTGCTTTGCTTCAGCGCTTCAGCGTCTCGCTGTGCGCGATACGAAAACCCGAAGTAAATATTCCAAAACAAAGGCCTATTTACAGCAAATTAATAATCTGTTTATTTTGTTTTCTCGAGATGCAAATTTGTTTTGATGTTTTGTTTTGATGGGTTTGTACTTGATAATGCAGGCTCGGCTCAACGGAGCGTGGGCGTACTGTGTGACGTAATCTTATTGTTAATGGTCATGGGCAGGTGATGAATGTCGTATGGAAACATTTGCGTCAGAGTTGTGGTGTGTTGTAGTACCAGGATAATATTACCTCACAAATTTCACTGATCAACCATCTTAGATTATCTTAAAATCGAAATCCATTGTCATATTTTAAAAGCTGATAGTTGAAAGAAGCTTCTGCACGTTTTAGTTGTAGCCGCTTGATGTTTACAAGAGGGGAAAGGCCCGTCGAAGTTTGGTGTGATTTAGCCATTTTCATCGCTCTCTCTGGCCTTGCACAGTTGTGGACTTCAGCTGGCTGATTTCCTGCAAACTAGCCACCGAATGTTGGATTGTTTAAACGATTTCACGCCGCTGAATTTGTTGGAATATTGCACTTTATATTTATGAAAATGAAAACATTTATTCTGGAGAGATGAGCAGTAGCAGGATGCAAAGAGTTCACTGTTATTTGTGCGACTTGCCCCGGACGCCATGGGCTATTTTGCATGACTTTACAGAGCCGATCTGTCGAGGCTGTTGTAATTATGAAGGGCCTGATCGAATCGAAGAGGTGATCGAATACGCTCGCTACCTTCGCAAAGGATGGGAGAATCAGATACGCGCCATTAAATCTCAGTCGATCACATCAAATGGAACTTCTGCAATATCGAGTCCAAGCCCAGGAAGTCATTCGAGTAACAACGGCTCTGGAGTTGAAAGCGGGCCTCCCAATTTGAACAGTAATGGTTTGCCCCCGTCGGGCAACTACCATCATTTACATATGCACCAGAGGGGCTACCCTAATAAAATTAATGGTGAAGATGAGCATATCATTTTGAAACATGAAAATGGAACCCCAGTGCCCGTAGATCCCTATACGAAGCGATTTTTCCCTGGTCATCCAGGTGAACACCAAATGTTTATGCCGCCTGATGTCGAAGATCCCGAGAAAAGACCTCCAAACTTTCCTCCACGACCGAAACATGAGATGCCTATGCCTATGCCACGACGGCATCCTGATCTCGGAGAACTGCCGCCCATGGTTGTGAAGAATTTAGATATTTTGAATGGATGCGTGCCTTTCGATGTACGCTTCAAAAAAGACCATTCATTAGTTGCCAGAGTGTTTTCATTTGAAGTTGTACATCGCGGCGGGGGAGGTGGCTCCGATTTTGAGGTGAAAATGTACATGGAATACCCCAGAAATTCGGGTATGATTTATCAAAGTGCCTCAGCTGTCACGAAACAAATGTATCAAGACTCTTTGAAAGAAGTTGGTAAAAATTTGTCATCAGGATTCAAATATTTAGAATATGAAGTTCAAGGCAAAGACAGTGAATGGAGACTTCTTGGTGAGTTTCTCCCTGAATCTGTTCGTTATTTGAAAGAACCAGTCTCTTTGGATGCCCTTCCTGTTCGTTTGAGCGAGCAAAGCTACCCCTTTCCTCCAAACATGAACAATGCTTTCAAAATGCGAAAAAGGAAACTCGATGAACCAGATCCCTTTCCACCCCCGCAACCCACACGAGCTCCAAGGCGAACATACAAAGAGCGGGAAGATGAACAGATTCAAAGGCACTTATGGATGCAATCGCAAGTTGACGCCCTTCGTCTCTCAATGGCACCATTAACCAACCCCCATGCACACCCAGGAGTGCATGGTATGTATCGTCCTGCACTAGGAGGCCCCCCTGTAGAGCATGGTCGCCCACAAGCATCTGTCCCCCCAGTTGCTGCTGTATCAAGTGCATCTCCAAACCATATCCATCAGCTCCCCCAACACAATGTTCCCATCCCACCAAGTCCAAGAGGGGCACCGTGGGGCTTACCTTCATCTATGGCAGCTCTTATCAGTGCAGCAGGAAGCGTGGAACCAGGATCTGGGAATCCCCAAGTTATACCAGGAACACAGAGCAATAGCAGCAGTAATGGTAATCCACCAACATCCGAAGCACTCTCTAAAAGTAATGGTAAATCTACAGAGAAAGAGAAGGAATTTCCTGCAGAGAATGGCACCCCTTCTGAAGGGAAAGCAGAATCAACGGAATCAAATTTTCAGTCATCAGGGACTGTTACGACAAGTGCCAAAGGAAGACAGGGAGCTAAAAGCAATCACCTGAAGTGCAGTATTTGTGGAGATCTTCTAGAGGATACTCATTTCGTGCAATGCCCCTCTATTGGAAACCACAAATTTTGCTTCCCCTGTTCAAAGGACAGTATAAAAAAGCAGGGGTCTGGCAGTGACGTCTTCTGTCCGAGTGGAAAGAGATGTCCATTAGTTGGAAGTAATCTGCCATGGGCATTTATGCAGAGTGAAATCCAAACAATTCTAGCAACAGAAGCAAAGATCAAGGAGGAGGGCAGAGAGAATGGTGAGACTGCATAAACTGGTGTTCGATATATATCTGTATGCTGTGGGTATGATATTAATGAGTACTTTTTAAGCGCAATCTATGATATCAAGTTGTATTATTCATTGAATGTAAGTAATTCGTATAAGGTAGACATAGTTAGTTCAATGGGGTACATTGTTTGAAACAAGGGACAAATCACTTCCAAAACTATTATTTGCTCCTAAAGTACAACCAAAAATTGTTTTGGCCATAAAACTGCAATTTTTTCAAAATACTATGAGCTATGCATAATTTAAAAGTGCACAAAGAGAAAAATTTGGTTTTTGCGAGAATTATGGAATTTTATTGCCAAATTTGATTTTAGAATTCATAAAGAAGCAAAAAATTTCCCAAAGGCAGTAATCTTCAAAATTTTCACCAAGGGGAACCAACATGTCATAATTCTACCAAGACTATAACTCTACTTTTTGAGCACTTTTAAATTATGCCTAGTTTGCCATGTTTTGCAATGAAATTTCATGGCCAAAAACTGGTTTATAACCCTTTGTAATTTTTGGTACTTTAGTATACTCTTTCAATTTGGTGAAAAATTCCCAAAATCCTTGTAAATATTTCCTTGTAAATTGTTGAACAAATATCGCAGACACATTTTTGGAAGTAGGGTTTGTCCCTTGGTTTAAAATGTGCTTGCAGCCCATTTTAGCATGGGGATACTTTATATATCAAGTTCACATCGACATTCATATTATTTGTGTGCAAATTTTGATTAATTTCATGAAATCCAGGCAATGCTTTTCATTAGGAAACCTTTTCATCAGGAAATGTTCTCAGTTTCCAAGGAAAAGTCCCAAAAGTTTGGTAGCAATTTCAAGACTAGTTTTCAAAATTTTCTTGCGGTAGCATACCACTCTACTTCTTCCAACAGATGCTTCTTTGAGTCAGTCGAGAAACCTTTTCAGTTTCAAGAAAGAAATTAAAAGTGTTTCTTTATACTATCAGAATTTTCTTGTTTATTTATCATCAAAAAAGATTTCTTTTTTGGCACATCTTCAGTTGAGCTGGAGCTGTTTCAATGTGGGATGCAATATGCTGCAGGGCTCAAATGAATATTTTTTACAAATTGCCTCAGTCAGATGTAGAATTCTGAGAGCACCTTGTCGAGGGTTCATCTTTTGATTGTGATAGCGCAGTGTCTATGGAAATTAATAAGGGGAGGGCTGGACTGCCCTGTAAATGAGAGCATAGTAGTCAAATCTTAAAAAAAGCATTGCACGATTGGTTGATGCATCTTTTGTTTTATTTAATGGCTTGAAAGGAACTTCAGATGCTTCGTTATAAGATATGATTGGCAATCTTTGACAACTTGATTATTTTCAGAATTATTGTTTTTTTCTTTTTATTGAAAGAATTCACGAAAAGCTTTGAGAAAATTAAATTGTTATAAATTCTAAAGTAATAGAGGAAAAACGGTACAATTTCAAGAAGGCCATAGTTTATTAAGGTCTTTAAGATGGCAGTAAGCAGAATATGGTGGTAAACAGAAATGGATAGCATTTCTGGTTCAAGATTTAGCAATTTGATGATGTCACAACCGGAGAAACCGGACGACGGTTTGAAACATAGAAGACGCTGTAATTTTCTGAAAATAATCAAGATATCAAAGATTGCCAATGAACATTTATAACGAAGTACCTAAAGTTACTTTCAAGCCATTAAATCAAACGAAAGATGCATCAACCAATCGTGCAATGTTTTTTAAAGATTTGACGCCTACACTGTAAACAAGGGGAACAGTTGTAGCATTTACTTCATGTAAATTATCAAAAGCAGTCATTTTCAAAATTCTAGGGGGATTCAGCACCCCTGAAAGGCACGTTGTCACAACTTCCACAGCCCTGTTAAAGATAGCCCCTCCTTGTTTCGCATTTTATTTATCATCGTCTGACTAAAACAAGAACAAAAGGCCACAGGAAACGAAGGTAAAGCTTTGCCATTCCATTCCTTCCCAGTTACCCTGGAGCAGACTTAGTCAGCATTGATACCAAACAGCGCCCTAGTGACATCATTCAACTGTTGTAGTCAAAGACGGACTTGTTTGCTATGCATGAATTCCATTGAAGAAGCCACAATGCTAACCCTGGAGGCTTCTAAACCGCAAAGGTTTAAGAGTTTTCTTCTCCAACAATAAGAAACCAGCTCTCTTCCTCAAACTGAATTACAAGGATTATGATGTCATGTTTAGAAAAACACCGAATCAGATAGTCATGCAAGGGGTTAAGGTCGCACGTGATCTTTCAGAATAAAACTTTAGAATATGGGTGTGTGTTCCAAATTCCAGTTTTTTGTCATATGACGAAAACTACTTATAGGAAGCCCCATCATAGACAGAAGGTTTAGAATTTATTTTGGATTTGAGGCAAACCAACCTATTGATAAGATTTTACAACAGTAGTAAGATTATCCTTTGTTCAGGGGGTTAGATACAACCTTATGTGTAACCAAGTAGTCCTTTGTAATATAGCTCACGGGGGTTCACACAATGATTTTGAGCTAGTTTTATGTGTTATGAAACAATGCTTTTTGGCAGATTTCATTTTGAATATATCACTGCATTACTAAAAACGTATCAGCTATTTGATAAATGACGTAGGGGACCGAACTTTTCCTGAAAGCTTTTATAAATGACAGATCTTCTGATGCAAACGATTGGTACTTGTCAGTTAATCACTGGCCATCACTAATAACTTTAAAGAGCCTTTGCAAACCATGATCCTTTGCGCGCCGAATGAAAGGCAAAACAAACAGAAGCTAGGCCAGAAACTACTTTCATATCACCGCAAAGGATCATGGTTAGCTATGAGTCTTTAATATGAGATTCGAATTCTAAAGGGAGTTCAAGTAGATCTTCAATAGTCTAGTTGTAGACATCTACTCGCTAATATCAAGTAAGAAGTAGCTAGAATTTACTAAGGTCTTCCACGGTGTCATTTTATAGGAGACAACTAGACAAACTGATCTCTAGGCGTTTTGTTATTGTGTTGCTGAGCCCGTATCCAAATTTATTCTCGTTTTTGTTTGTTTATTTTTTACCATATATGTTGTTTGTTCTATAAATTCTCTATCCAAATTGATTTCTCTAACGTATTGAAGTATGCTTTAAAAGAATTGTTACAAATTTTGTCATAACCTTGCTGATATATTGGCTAGCAGGAATCCAATGCTGTTGCACAAAAAATAAAGCGTTGGTCCTATCTTTTTTTCCAAGTAGGGACTCACTCTTGTGCTTGTTATTCATACACTTTAGTAGGTTAAATCCTTTTCAGTTTGACGAAAGTCCCTAAGAATTCCAAAGCGTAATTTGTTTAAAAAAGATCTCGTGAAGCCTTTTCGGTCATTGCCCATTGAAAATGACTAGTTTGGAAGAGCACAAGAGAAAACTGTTGCGAACTGAAAAACATAATTGGCAGTAAATTTAACTGGAGGGGTCATCGCGTTTTAGAGAATTGAAATGAAAAAGGCCTAATTTTTAAAAACGCTTAATCGATAGGCCAAATAGGCCTAATTTTCGAGCTTCGATATTCGATTCCTGCTACCCATGCTTAGACAAAAATATATTGTGTTTGTTTATTGATGTACTTATGGCACTAACGTTGATTTTTGTCCTAATGACATAGCCAAATCTTAGTCATCAGCCCCCACCCATTTATATACAGTGATTCACACTATTACCGTCTGCAAGCTAGCCTTTAAAGACCCTCTGCTAACCATGTGGCTTTGCCCGCCGTTGCTGTCCCAGAATGCATTGCAAATGGACTTTCAGATTATCTGAAAGTCTCTGATGCTAGGCCGGTGTTGTGCTAAATCCTCATGCGCAGCACGCAAAGCCTCATGGTTAGCAGAGGCTCTTTAAGCGTAGATGTAAACATTATACGGTAGTCCGTTGCTTTGTTAAATTTACCCATACTCATGATGTAGCTGAAGAAATGGGAACTATTGTATTATAGTAGCTTATGATGATGATTGGTGTTTTGTTAGGCCATGTGCTTCAGCTTAGGGAGTCGAAGTTTGCAATATTCATGTTAGTTAGTAGTGGCACAGAATTTGGTAAAATACGTAAGCATGCTCCATCGCAGCGTTCCTCTTTATGGCGTTGTTGAGACATAGGGTTTGAGGTGGCTAAAAGGACTGTGTGTGATAATGCCTGGATCCAACCTGCGTTGCAAGACACGACTAATGCAAAATTGTCGGGATAATAGACTGGTCATGAAAGGAATTGGAGAATATCTGCCCCCCCCCCCCGTCCCACTTGAGCCTCGTTTTAATGCAAATTGTGATTCAACTTGAGGAATTTAATGTGCATATTATAGTAGATCTTTTCGACAAAAACGCTCGTACCCTCTTGAACATGACCTAAATTCGTTATTTTACTATCGTCTTGCCATTTGCAATTTTGGCCCCTAGAAATGTGCCTCGTGCTGCGTCCCTGCTTTTCAAGTAATCAAACTCAACCAAACTGCAGAAATTGGTAGACGTCCTAACAACCATATCTTGGAGCCCAAGGGTATCATATTAACGAATCTAGGCCCACTATGCTGAGCTATGTCGTTATTTAAAAGACGATCCAGTTGTGGGGGATTAAGCCTCGTTTCCAGGTGTCTTGTGACCGCTACTTTTCGTAAAAGAAAGAGATAACCATGTGCTGCTTAATGAATGGTCATAGCTGCGAGAACGTAGTTTAGGCCTTAGGCTGCTATTAGTCAAGAATAAGATTACTTGGGGGTAAATCACGTTTGCTTTCAATGACCACTTTAATTTAATTTAACCCTTTCAAATACCCGTTGGAGACATCTTCTAACACTTAGATCCAATACCAATTGTCATTTTGCAGGGGGAAATATGGTCCTTCCAGAGGATATATTCCTCCTGATCGATAATGTGCATAATATTAGGCCTAGAATATTAGGCCTAGAAATTACGTCAGAGTGTTAGGCTGCATGCAACTCGTTAACAGAAACGCTGCGATGGAGCTTACGTCACATTTATATTACTGTAAAATGGTGCAATTGTGCACAATGGTGCCCATGTGTTATTCCGTATTGGAAATGTATATATACGTATGATTTTCTAAATCAATTAATTAACCATCATTTTAACCAATGTATCAAACGAACTTTGTGGCGGCTTAGATTCAGATAATATGGTTCATTCTGGATTTGTATCTCTTTCATTGCTTCGTTACTGAGATTTGCATTTCGCGAGTTATTGACTCTCTGACACTGGACGCCAGTTTAATGAGGTCAGTGGAAGACGAGCCTATTTCCAACGGGTCCTCTGGTATAACTGCATCAATGGAAACTCAAGGAGGAAATAGGCTCTCAGATGATGTAAAAGTGATGTTTGTACGATTTGGAACAAGAAAGTTGCTGGAATTCCCAGGGGACTAAACCCCTTTTCTTAGCTTACAACTCAATTTCCTCTGAATTTTCAAACTCCGCTCTTTGAGATCTTTGATGAGAAAACACAAACTTTGCAGCTAAAAACGTTTTTTGTCCTCCAGTTTTTGGGAGTACTTTTGGAATAGTTGTTGGCTGGGCTTCGTGCATCACCCGAAGGTTGGCCTTTAATTTCGCTTGGAACCAAGGTACTTCAGGTAAAGCAATATAGTTAAAAATGGCGTTTGCCAGGGGACTGGGCCATCTAAATATATCTAATTGTATTTGATGTTCTCCATTGATGATCAAACCTCGGGACATCCTCGGGACAAGTGGCACATGGCCATCTTTTGTTCTATTTTTAGACTATCGCAATATCTCCGTTCATTTATTTTAATGACTCTTCCTAATTTTCGATAAATTTCCTTGGGTGTGACATTTTAGCATGCTACAGGACCATTCTGCAATTGTTAACACCTGTGCAAAAATTTAGCGCTGTTGCCAAATTTCTTAATCTGAAACGTTATGTCTCCTCGTTTCCCTAAACTCGACCTACAGTGGATTCAGAATAGTTGGAAAATTTATAATCCCGACTATTGCTTTTGTCATGAAAATTAATCCGCAAACAGAAAATCAAACTCGTTACATGGAAAAAAGCAACGAAGCTGTGGGTAATTAGATTTCATTTTGCCTCAAGATTTCCAGTTTTTCGATAATTCGGACTCAAATTTTCGCATCCGCAAGCCCCATGATTCCCACTATCAGATTGAGGTTGAGATCCAGCTGTCTTCTGTGACATCACACAATCAATCGAACGCAACGGTGAATTTCACCTTATGCGTGGTTTTCATGAAACGCTACAACATAGAACCGCAATTAGACATCTTTGGAGATTCTCTTATTTTCAAGCAACCTTTCAAGCTGAGGCCGCAACACCAGGAACGCTGGAGGGGGCACGGGAGGCAGTCGCCCTTCTTGCCCTCTCAACAATGTGAAAATGGCCTAAATATGTTATTCTTATTGGCCTAAATATGTTAAATTGTGCCCCGTCTAGCGTCCACGCAACACACGAAACGCAGGTTATACTATAGCCACGATACCCTTTTGCTTTCATTCGTTTTATTTTTAAAACAACAACAACAACAACAACAACATACAACAACAACAACAACAGCATACAAGTTTCCATTAATAGTTATTTACTGAATTACAAACTGCCCCCTAAAAAATAAGTTTGTTATACTTAAAAATGAAATTAAGTGCGTTAAAAATCCCATATATTTACAAGAACTAAAAGAAAGATGCGAATTTATAAATGTACCGCTGGATAAATGGTTAGAATTGGTTCGAGATTGAGGCAGTGAAAATTGGAAAACAGGTTGACGCATTTTAGGCTCCTCGGTACGAAAAGACTGTTGCCCATTAGAGGATCACAGTTTAGGAATTTTTAGAGTGAGATGTCTGTTGTGTGTGAAGTTTCAAGACCTCCAACTTATTTCTAGCAGGCAGAAGACCAAAGGCAATTTCTCTCTCGAGCGGCAAGAAAAGAACCCGGAAGACAACATAAGAATTGCAAGGGATAGAGATTTGATCAATGAGGTATGTTGAATTTTAAACGGAGTTCGCTCTGTAGGTCACTGAGTATAACTTACAAGTGCAATGGCAGCAATGTTAGCATCAGATCAGCATTGATACTGCTGCGCTGCAGTGATTTGACTGAGTTGCCAAAACTGAGACTTGCACAAGTCAACATTGATATTGCCACGAACGTTTTTTCAGTCGAATTTATTGCAAGCTGCCCCAAGTGCCCCCTTCCCCAGCTTGTCCAAGCTACTAACTTCTTCCAGCTGCAGCGCAACGAGCGAAGTTTTGTTACCCTGTGAGACCTTTAGCTGCTCAGCAAAAGGATCTGGAACGAGAGACATTGTTCATCGAATGAGGAGATATTCGAATGCAACCAGTGCAGATCGAAGCTTGTGCTGCGATCAATCCACCACCCTTTCAAACGAGGTTTGAACCTCAGTCGCTAAACAGCTAAGTATGGTCAATGCAAATAAGAGCTGCCTTGCAGGTCGGACCCAAGTTGTTTTCTCGATTTCACNCCTTGTCCAAGCTACTAACTTCTTCCAGCTGCAGCGCAACGAGCGAAGTTTTGTTACCCTGTGAGACCTTTAGCTGCTCAGCAAAAGGATCTGGAACGAGAGACATTGTTCATCGAATGAGGAGATATTCGAATGCAACCAGTGCAGATCGAAGCTTGTGCTGCGATCAATCCACCACCCTTTCAAACGAGGTTTGAACCTCAGTCGCTAAACAGCTAAGTATGGTCAATGCAAATAAGAGCTGCCTTGCAGGTCGGACCCAAGTTGTTTTCTCGATTTCACTTTTTCTGTAGGTGGGTAAATCTCATTGTTGATTTGCGCAATAAATAAATAAAACATAGGTTCGAGCATTGATAGTAAGCTGCATGGTTCCTTATTCAGTCTTGATCAAAATCATGAATGATCTTGTTTACATTAGAGGGATTTGAAAATGATCGCTGCGGATTTCGTTATTATGCTTTTTAGCTCATTTGCTAATCGAGATCAGATGTCTGACGTAAGCACAGATAAGGAGATGAGGTGTTTGCTTAGATTTAGAAATTTGCTGCCTGATTACGTCATAGCTATGTGTTTGCAGGTTTGGATCCGTCCGCACTTTTCATCCTGTAGGTCTCAGCACATTTAGTTGCATGTTAAATACCGGCTACGCCACAAAGAACTTCACACGTTTAAAATTCGTTAGATGGAGAATACTTGGTAAATTGGAATAATTCAAAGTTTGGTTGATAACCGAAAGGACATATTTTTTAATAAGTATTTTATTAATTTTGTTATTTTATGAACAAGTAAAAATTAAAATATTTTTTGTGATTTTTGTTCTAATTTTCTGAGCATTGGAAATACAGGTAAGATTAATTTACGAAAAATCAGTTATTTCGAAATGCGTGAAAAGAAGCCTAAAAGCCTCGATCAAATTGTAAAGAATTTCCTCACTCAAACACATTTCATCTCCCTCCAAGTCCAAAGTCGCATCGAATCTTTATCATCGAATCTTTAGCAAAACACTTTGTAAAGATCACATTTTAACTCGTCAGGGGTTTGAAATGTATTTGCATATTGCTATGATCAAGGAGATTCTTCATGATATGATTTGATGTGATTTAGGCCCTTTTTCTTGCATTTCGAAATAAAGAAATATTCCTAAATTTGATTTTACCTATATTTCCTCCAATGCTCAGAAAAATAGATGAAAATAACAGAAAATACTTAAGCCTTTCGGCTATCAACCAAACTTTGATTTATTCAAATTTGTCAAGTACTCTCCGCGTAACGAATTTTCAAAACGTAAGAAATTCTTTTGGTTGCATGCGAAATATCCAAATTTAGTTGTTACACGTCAGAGAGGCTTTTGTGATGATGGTTGCAGGGGACGTTTGACGTCACCGATGGAAGTATTTGAGATATTTTATGCAGTGTCTGGAAAATATGATCGCCGCATGGTTGTGGGTGTTGAAGAAAGTTGCAACATATGAGAAAATTGGTTTGAAATTCTGCTGTGAGACCAAACGTCCACTTTCTGTTGTTGAAACTAAGGAAGCTGCGTTTAGATGAAATTATCAGCAATGAAGATTTTAATTTTTTTACTTTAATTTTGGTAAACGTTGATCAAAAATAGAGCAATGGCATATGTCCTTGACTATATATTAATGCATTTTACTGAGACCTACCGTTTGCTGAGCATGAGTCACGTTAAACGAAACACAGTCGTTTGCTGCAGAAATGTTTTATGGATATGACGAGCAGGGGATCGTTTTAACAGTTCTCAGAAACCGACAGAAACATTGCATTAAAGCAATTTTTGAAAAGGTGACCAAACACAGAGAAGGATTTAAACTTAAAACTCGAATAAATTCATTTGTTTTATACACGGTGCTTTGGCCGGAGCTGCTAGAAGCAGGGTCTTAATGTAAAACAATACCCCCTAGCTGTTTGTTCATGTTGTGTGTTCCTATCTCGTTTTTGACGGTAGCCGATGTTTACAACTATTTTCCGAACGTGTTTTTCGCCATGCAAACATGTTTGTTTTGTTATTTCTCCTATCTTCATTCTTTACCCCTCTTCATCAAGATTATCTCTTTGACTTCTCATCTATCTCAACTGCTAAAAATGTTTCCTGGAGTGCTAGATTTATTTGATAATTATTGACGTCATGTTGAAGATAAACGGTTTATCAGGTTTGAGTCTGGATCCTATGGCAACCGGCTGGATGTCCGGACATCAGCAAAATAAGTTGTGATATCAGCTAATGGCAGCGGGGTGTAATCATAGATGTGCAGCACACTTGTTTATGCTTCAAAACTTCTTGCGAAAGCAATGAATTTGGTTNAAAAGTTTTCTCCAGTTGCAGCGGAGTGCCTTCATCCAATTCAATAAACGAAGCGAACTGGGGCTGAGGTAATCAGTCTATCGTTCCCTTCGTGCGATTGCTTTCCTATGCAAAGTCAAAGTGAGGCTAAGGGCATTCCCCTGGGGTCCGGTCCGTTGGGGTCTTGGTCCTATGGGTCCTAGGTCTGGTTATTCCGTTATGCCATTTGAAAATGATCGCTGCGGATTTCGTGTTTATGCTTTTTAGCTCATTTGCTAATCGAGATCAGATGTCTGACGTAAGCACAGATAAGGAGATAAGGTGTTTGCTTAGATTTAGAAATTTGCTGCCTGATTACGTCATAGCTATGTGTTTGCAGGTT
The DNA here is from genome assembly GCA_004194415.1 of Aurelia aurita. Classification (NCBI taxonomy): domain Eukaryota; kingdom Metazoa; phylum Cnidaria; class Scyphozoa; order Semaeostomeae; family Ulmaridae; genus Aurelia; species Aurelia aurita. The sequence goes on from REGM01000062.1 coordinate 619,293, forward strand.
TGGATCCGTCCGCACTTTTCATCCTGCAGGTCTCAGCACATTTTGTTGCATGTTAATTACCGGCTACGCCACAAAGAACTTCGCACGTTTAAAATTCGTTATATGGAGAATACTTGGTAAATTGGAATAATTCAAAGTTTGGTTGATAACCGAAAGGACATATTTTTTAATAAGTATTTTATTTATTTTATTATTTTATGAACAAGTAAAAAATAAAATATTTTTTGTGATTTTTGTTCTAATGTTCTGAGCATTGGAAAATATAGGTAAGATTAATTTACAAAAATTCTTTACTTCGAAATACGTGAAAAGGGGTCTAAAACCCTCGATCAAATTGTAAAGAATTTCCTCACTCAAACACATTTCATCTCCCTCCAAGTCGCATCGAATCTTTATCAAAGCAGTAACGTATATGATGCAACACTTTGTAAAGATCACATTTTAACTCGTCAGGGGTTTGAAATGTATTTGCATATTGCTATGATCAAGGAGATTCTTCATGATATGATTTGATGTGATTTAGGCCCTTTTTCACGCATTTCGAAATAAAGAAATATTCCTAAATTTGATTTTACCTATATTTCCTCCAATGCTCAGAAAAATAGATGAAAATAACAGAAAATACTTAAGCCTTTTGGCTATCAACCAAACTTTGATTTATTCCAATTTGTCAAGTATTCTCCGCGTAACGAAATTTCAAACGTAAGATATGACCGCCGCATGGTTATGGGTGTTGAAGAAAGTTGCAAAATATGAGAAAATAGGTTTGAAATTCTGCTGTGAGACCAAACGTCCACTTTCTGTTGTTGAAACTAAGGAAGCACGTTTAGATGAAATTATCACCAATGAGGAGTTTAATTTTTTTACTTTAATTTTGGTAAACGTTGATCAAAAATAGAGCAATGGCATATGTCCTTGACACTATATATTAATTAATTTTACTAAGACCTACCGTTTGCTGAGCATGGGTGACGTTAAACGAAACACAGTCATTTGCTTTAGAAATGTTTTATGGATATGACGAGCAGGGGATCGTTTTGACAGTTCTCAGAAACCGACAGAAACATTGCATTAAAGCAATTTTTGAAAAGGTGACCAAACACAGAGAAGGATTTAAACTTAAAACTCGAATAAATTCATTTGTTTTATACACGGTGCTTTGGCCGGAGCTGCTAGAAGCAGGGTCTTAATGTAAAACAATACCCCCTAACTGTTTGTTCATGTTGTGTGTTCCTATCTCGTTTTTGACGGTAGCCGATGTTTACAACTATTTTCCGAACGTGTTTTTCTCCATGCAAACATGTTTGTTTTGTTATTTCTCCTATCTTCATTCTTTACCCCTCTTCATCAAGATTATCTCTTTGACTTCTCATCTATCTCAACTGCTAAAAATGTTTCCTGGAGTGCTAGATTTATTTGATAATTATTGACGTCATGTTGAAGATAAACGGTTTATCAGGTTTGAGTCTGGATCCTATGGCAACCGGCTGGATGTCCGGACATCAGCAAAATAAGTTGTGATATCAGCTAATGGCAGCGGGGTGTAATCATAGATGTGCAGCACACTTGTTTATGCTTCAAAACTTCTTGCGAAAGCAATGAATTTGGTTATGAACATTGTGCATGTAAACAAACTGTTGACAATTAGGTGTGCAAGCATTTTCACTTGCATATGAGTCCTTGACTCCAGTTTTCATAAACGATGTAACGGCATTATTCAGCTGCCTGGTTGTCCTAAAGGCTTTCTGTCGGGCCTCCTCCTTTTCAATGGATAAAGCATTCTTATTGCTGCAACGAAACATATTCATGCTGGAATCGCACCATTTCACGTTTCAGCGAGTGTTATCAAACGTTTGTTACTGTGAATGTTATCTGGTGAAAGATTTTAGTCTTTCTCTATGTTTTATCGTAATTGCGTATCATAATTTATTATTGCTTCAGAATTTTTTACCATTGGCGTCCTAGAAAAATGTCCCTAGTCTATGGTTGTTTCTTGCCCAATAACCACCAGCAGTAAGATTTTAATGATTTTTTCGCGCCCAACGTTGCAGCTTTTCAACACATTGATCTTCACAATATATTGAAACTCCAGTCGACAAGATTGTCGCAACAAGTGAGGCCTGAACATCATCAATGATATGCGTGGCATGAATGCGTTGGTTGGTGCATGTATATGCCGCAAAAATCTCTAACAGCTGAGATTTTACGACGGTTTTCGCAACTGTACTTACAAGTTTAAAGGACTTTGTAATGCAAATAACTTTCTCATGCGCTTTCGAAATATTTACGTATACGGCGTCGGCGCTCCCAAGAACCTTGTCTTTCGCAGCTCATATCTTTAGGATTTTTAAACCTAGGATAAAGGCCTAGATTTTTACATCTTAGTTTAACTAAATGATGTGTGAAAATTGATATTTCCAGATCTTGTTTCTTGTGGTATTTGCGTTAGCATCAATCAAAGGTAGGGACATTTTTTCAACCTGGTGGCTTTAGGTGTTGCGGTTGCATGGGAACGCCCTGTGCCTTCAAGAACATTTCACCTCAAAAATTTTGAATCTATGCCTCACCAAGACTTTACGCAAGTAGTGACGGGCAATAAAAAATTGTAATAAACGAAATTATTCTTTGGATTTCCTATGCTAAATAAAACAGTTTCTTGAATAAACGTTTTTCTAGCTTTTTTCTTATAAAAAAGAAACCCGTGCATCATTGATAAAATTTAAATGAAAAAGAAAGATTCTTGATTGAAGCGATGGAATATATAAAAATATAAAACCTCCTTGCTTCCAAAATAGAGTACTGTATAGGAGCAAAGCAAAATTAATAAGGTATCCAAAAAACAGAAGCAGAAACCTTCAGCGGTGAGCTTTGNGCTTTTTTCTTATAAAAAAAAAACCCGTGTATCCTTGATAAAATCTAAGTGAAAAAGAAAGATTCTTGATTGCAGCGATGGAATATATAAAAATATAAAACCTCCTTGCTTCCAAAATAGAGTACTGTATAGGAGCAAAGCAAAATTAATAAGGTATCCAAAAAACAGAAGCAGAAACCTTCAGCGATGAGCTTTGTCGAGATTTGGTTCCACTAATTTCTGCTGGTAGTCACCAAGCCTCTATAGCTCAGCGGTAGAGCACTGGTCTTGTAAACCAGGGGTCCAGAGTTCAAGTCTCTGTAGGGGCTAAATTTTTGTTTTTTTTTATTGAAAATAGCCGTTTCAATTTCAGATATTTCGTAAATTTTTCAAAAATAATATTGTTTCGAATTTCATGCTTTATTCTAATTAATCATTCTTGCAATGGGAAAATAAACCTCCAATTTGTCATTTATTGACAATAATATAATATGTTTTTTTTTTGGATACAGGAAAGAAATTTAAGAATTTTGGTTATTAGTATTAGTTCATTTCATTTCATTTTCATTTCATTTTAAAATTTAGACTTGCTACACAATACTGGAGCGTCGTCCTAATAAATACATATACGGAATAATTAATTACAGCAAAACGATAAATTAGTAGAGATTGATAAATTTATAAAATTAAAGTAAAATTGAAAAAAAAATGATAAGGAAAATTGAGGAATTTTTAAATCACAGTTTCGGAATACAGTATTTTCAATGCAAATTTTTTACCAGTAACCATCATCATGTTGGTATTTTTGTTTTGCTAAATTTTTCTGTTGGAAATTATTTAGTTTTGTTTTGTTTATTTTACAGGTTGCTAAAAAAGCAGTAGAAAAAGAAGAAATGTTCAGAGGAATTGCACCTATCGACCATTATTTGGTGAGTTTAAAATACTTTTATTATGAGGAAGATATGTGTTGTTGCCTGCTTGTGTTTCAAAGTTTCGTAAATGATTTCCTAAACTGTGGTTATTCCATATGCATATCACTTTGCAAAAAAACTATAACATTATGTAAGACTACTTTTTTTATAATCATTGACACTATACACAATGGTACATGGTCTAAAATAACTAAATCTACAAATCAACAAACATAAAGCTAAATCTACAAGCATGAGTTATAACAAACTAAACAACAACGCGAACAAATGCAGCAAAACAAAATTAAAAATTAAACACTTTTAATGAACGAGATTTTAGACGATCGGATAGGGTTGGCTATTGTCTAGTCTGCTTTTAAATGCTTGTTTTAAATATTTCGCAATAGAAAAAATATTGCCAGGGTCTTCATTAGCATTTATTAGTTTGAATGCTTCATACGATCTATGGCGTTTGTTTTAGATACGTACAATCCATAATTTTTTGCTGAATTTTTGTTCCTTAAAAAATTTTCAAGTTTCCAGTAAGATATTTCAATGAACTGTTAATTTAGGGATTTTTTAAATAAATTATAGACTTTTAAATAAAAAAAATATTGAATAAAGATAATTAATAAACTTTATTTTACATCTTTTGGAAGCGTTTAATTCTACGTATAAGCAGCATTCGAGGAAAAACTTTTAGCATTGAATCAAGCATTATAAAATTAAAAAGTCATACAAATTAATGCTGGAATTTTTCATCAATATTTATTTGATTTTAAAAGAACAATCAAAACCAAAAATTGGGAATGACATGAACAAAATTTAGAGAAGAATTACCGAACATATTTTATCATTTTGAAACTGGCCTATAAGCTGAAGAGCTTTGCTTGAATGTTGATACTTGTTGGTACAGCAGTTATAAAGGCGTGCATTTTGTGAAATTTTGAAAGCTTTTAATTTCTTATTTTGGACCTTTAGTGTATGCTTTACTTTATTAGAAGTGTTCTCACGGAACACATTTTTTAGGCCACTGTTTTTTTCTTACAAACGCCGAGGGTTTTTTATTCTCAACTAAAAAATTTTACCCTTCTGTTTTATTCTCCAGGAAAGTCAGTTGTTTTGATCCTTGAAACCGTTAAGTTTTACATGTTGTGTTGAAACTTTGCATGAATTTCTTTCAAGATTATAGCCCCCTTTCAAAGTTTGAACTCAATGTAATGACCCAGCTAATGTAGAAAATATAAACTCAGAATTTCTGTTTTTATATTGTTGTGTTCTTATTTCAGACTTATCCACTGCGAGGCAATTATTCTCGATTGAAGGACATTCCTCCCACATCAACTGTTAAAAGTAAGAATTTCCATTCTAAAAGATTGTTTGTTGCATGTTGGGGAAGAAACTGTTCTGTGATTGTCTAAAGAATAACAGATCAANGATAACGTCAAATTTGAGTGAGTTTTTACTCAAAGTACTGAGTGACCCATAAAAATTGGGTTCGTACTCCACCATAGAATCTAATTAAAGGGTCTGTTACCAGCATGCTTTGCCTGTGTCATCTCTTTTTGTCGCCATTTTCATGGGACATGAAAATGGGGACAACAAAGGCCAACAAAGACATGGCACGTGCGAAGCATGCTGGTTGAAACAGACCCTTTTTAAGCACAGTCTACCAAAAAGTAGTTTTGTTTTGAGAAATTTCTCTCGGAACTCTTCTGAGTGTACCGGGTGAGTCAGAAAAATGTATCACCAGTTTGAAAATTGAATTTCGTCGGCTTTGGGTAAAAAAGATACTTGCATGGTTTAATCAAGTTCGCATTGAAAAATTTATGATGGTAAAAGACTGTTTTGTTGGTTCAGGGTATTCCTTTTTTAGCAAGGAACCTGTTGAAATTTGTATATGCTCTCCGATGAAACCTAAAAGAGAATGTTTTGTTTCAAAATATGTACTAGATTGAACAACGTAATTTCAACAATTTTTGGTAAATTGAGAAAACTAATTTTTAGCTAAATGGTGATTTCTGAGAAAAGTAACGCATCCACAAGTATTAGAAAGATCTCTAAAATTAAGTTGAAGCCATGTTGATACAAAGGATTTGAAAGAGTTGGGTGTGAAAAACTATTGTTTCAAATTTGGAAAGGAAAATTAGGCCAAGAAGGGACCAGCCAAGTGAATCTGAAAATTATTTCTAACCATTTGACAATATGCGTCAGAACTTTGTAGATCAGACAATGCAAAATTTCACTAGATTTGAGCTGTTAACAGAACATTTAATATCTACTCAGCCAATTTGGTCCTTGAAACAATTTTAATGGTAGGAAACTTTGAAGATCAACGTCAAAGTAGGGTTTAGTGCTCTTTTCAAACATTTTGGGGACAGCTTGTAGTGAAATTTGAGTTCAAAGCTTTAAACGGAAAATTAAGATTCTTGGCTTTATATTTTGTAGGTATACAGCGACAAGGCGCAGTAAGTAAAGATGATGAAGGTCAAACTACCAAAGGTGAAAGTAGCAAAGCTGAAAGTACCAGAGGTCATTATGTTGCTGCTAGCAGAGTGTTGTCAGAGATACAAGAACGACGAAATAGACTTGAAAGTAATTTAGATACACTTGTTCGACAAAGAGATCAGAATAGATTATATGAATACATTGATCAACATGGAAGGTGAAGTTTCATTTTCGTAATGATTTAACTGGTGGTGGATTTTTTTCTTGCAAGTATTGGGTTTTCTCTATTTCCCTCGATGAAGACGCAATTTTGCAAGTCATACGAACGCTCTAATTCTCTGCCTTGGAAGTACTTTTCGTAAATAGAGTAGACAGGAGAGTTTTGAATATACAGCTTCTCTGTGGCAACCGAATAATCATGGTAATTCTGTTTTTTGAAACACAGCTTTATAACCTCTAAATTGTACAAACAAGGATCTAGCACAAGATCAAGACACTCTTAAAGACCCTCTGCTAACCATGTGGCTTTGCACGCCGTTGCTGTCCCAGAATGCACCGCAAATGGACTTTCAGATTATCTGAAAGTCTCTGATGCTAGGCCGGTGTTGTGCTGTTTTCTCATGCGCAGCACGCAAAGCCTCATGGCTAGCAGAGGGTCTTTAAGAAATCGAGGAGAGTCTTTGGACCATCCTATGAAAGCTGCTTTAGACATTTTTGCACAATTTCTGCTAGGATACAATGTTTTCCTTCCTTTTACATATTTCCTACACTCTTGATTAATACTTTTGCTACAGTAGTCCATGGTTGCTTATGTAGCACATTATCTTTGTCATGTTTTTCTCGAAGAAGTTTATTGCAGAATTTAATCATCACATCAACTATTTTTTTCTTATTTTTAGCAATCAGCCAGATGACATCCAACGCATACGCCAAGATGTTGATAAGAAAATCGAGGAGATCTCTGCACAATTACAGGTTCGACATTTTTTCTATCATTGCGTTGGCTTCATTGCGAATTTCGTTTTCAAGTGATAGAGTATTAGTAGATTGTTGTCTGAATATTTTCAGATTGTCATCTCACCTCCCACAATTTTCCTTTTCCATTTTTCTCAATTTTAAGATTTCATTCCAAAGCTCCTTTTCATTGCCTTACTTGTAAATTTGCAAACAGTTATGCATATTAAAGGATAAAGAAAGAAGACTTATAAAATTGCAATTAAGGTTTAGCTACTATCTGTCCAAAAAATAGATTTGATTTGATTTGATTTTTAATTATTTATACAGGGTAATACATTCAGTAATGTAAAAATAACTGATTTACAATGTGCCCTGTCTAAACCCTAGGCTAATTAATATACAATCTGTTTTTAGTAACAAAGAAAAACAAAACTTAATGTACAGTCTATTATGATTAAGAAAAGGAAATGTTTCATGTTCAAATAGAACTTTCATACCCGTTGGTTTTTCAAAGAATGTTTCAGCAAATTCTTGAAAGTAGCCAGTGAAGGGGCATTTTTCATTTCTGTACCTAGTTTATTCCATACAGTCACACCTCGATATGAGAAGCTACGTTGCCCATTGCAGGTTGCAAAGCGCAGTATTCTAAGGTCCGTGTCGGTATTACGGAGGGACCGTGAATTATTTTCGGATAATTTTGTAAACATTAGCTGCATATATTCAGGAGCTAATCCATGGAGAGACTTGTAAACCATTGTTGCTATTTCAAAGTCAATCATTTCTCTTATAGTTAACCACCCTAGCTTTCCAATCAAAGGAAGAGATGATGCATCATAAGAGCTGTTCGTAACAATACGTGCACCACGGTTTTGCAGCTTTTGCATCTTATCAAGTAGGGTTTCTCCACAACAACCCCACACCGAGCAGCAGTTTCTGAAGTGCGGTTCAACTATACTTGTATACAGATTTTTTACGATTTCCAACGGGAGATATTTTTGGAAATTTGGAGATCAAGTCTTGCGGAATTGTGGAAATGGAAGAAGCATGCGAATTATTTTACTAGCAACTTACTGTTAACATAAATGAAGATTTTTATTTTATAAGAAACAGTTATAAGGTCTCGACATTTCAGGAAGTGATTTAAACTCGCGATCAGAGAGGGTCGAAGGGCCATGTCAAGATTATGCCTTCACGGAAATTCATCTGCTAGGTCCCTCAGAAACTGATATATTTCTATCTATAGAAAGAGATCATTGCGCCAGTTAAAGAAATTCCGAAGGTACCTGGAAAGGTAGAAAATCAGAAGAAACTGCCTCAAAAACCAAACACAAGATTTCCTACGAAAGAAGCAAGACAGAAAATTGATGAAAAATCTGATACTGGGAAGAAATCTGCGAAGATAAAGAAAAAACCGGAAGGCAAAGAAAAAATTAAAAAGAAACGAACTGCCCCAAAACCTGACACCGCGGTAAGATTGTTATTTTCCACCTTTCCACCAACTTCTTTCTTAAGAATGTCACCTTTGCGTTTTTCTTTGCCAATAAATTGTTGTTTTGCCAATAAATTCTGAATTCCTGTAATTTCGCTCCTTAAACTGCTTTTCACATTTTTAATTCCTTCTTCCTTGCATTCGGATTCCAATAAATTTTATTCTGCAAGTTTTGTTTCTAATAGGTTTGTTGGCATTTTATTTTACTGTGATAAATTTCCATCCTGTGTACCGTCCGACCCAAAAAGAAACTTGCAGATTTTTGCGAAATGACCATAGTTTGATTAGATTGCTTATATTAAAATCACAATGACAAAATTAAACAAACTGACAAAATTAAATCACAATTCTGAGCAAAACTCCTTGAATATTTTAAAAGCAAACGCAAACTTAACCAAAGCTTCCATGGCCTGTGCTCTTCCATTCAGCACCATTATCATTTCAATCACTTTTTGCTTCTTTAGAATATGCTTAACAAAATAGCTCTGGTTTATGCTAAAATCAATTTGCATTCCATCTTCTCTCTGTCGTAGCATATTTTGATAAATCATAAAGTGATCGAAATGATATGGTGCAGAATGGAAGAGCAATGGTCATGCAAGCTTCACTTAAGTTGCGTTTGTTTTTTAAATATTTAAGGGCTGATACTGGATGTTGAAAGCTAAAAATGTCTGAAACATCCCGCTGCCTGATAAACCCCACCAATAACTTGCATTTTATTCTGTGCTGGTAGATCCTAATTTTGGTGATTTTTCAAATAGTGTTACATCATTTTGCATCACCAAGCACAATGGTCATGCCCAGCTGGACTTGCCCAAGTCGCCCAATGCAGCCCGTACACCCTGCTTTCAAGTGTGGCTTTTGATAATTGTCGCCAAGATTCATGTTCCTTATGCTCCAAATTGCCCCGTAGTCCTTTGTTCTATCGTTATTTTCAAATGATTATCTTTGGCAAATATTCAGGATTTAAATTCCTAATATAAGATTGTCACAATTTGACTTTTATCAACTTCAAAGCAGTATCTTGTGTATCATTTTGTATTCTCTTTGAAAATCTTGTACTCTACGTAATCTTAGATAAAAACTATAAAAGAAGGATGGTATTAATGTCGTCGCTGAAGTTTGTAAAACCTTGTTCAATCAATAAGTGTGGAATTATTTTTGATAGCGTCTAGACATTATTTTATCCAGTGAAGTCCTCGTAAGGGCTTAGAACGTTTTCTTGTGTTTACAGATTAACCGAAATTGGATGAAGAAAACGCAATGAGCCTTTTTAAAAGCCGAAAAATCACGTATACAGCGATCGTTATCATTGTGGAAATTGACTTAGGTTAGCTTAGTAATGAAACTTACGCTTTTTGGCGTTGAGATTTTCTATAGAGTCTAGAGTTTTACTGCTATTTTGGGTTTCTCGTGGTATTTTATGTGCTAATAGGGACGTTTTATTTTTAATATTAGCTTGAAGTAGCTGATTCTAGTAAATTCCAACAAATATGGTTGAAGATGGTTGTTTTAAGAGGGTATTTCCTCAAATAAGCACTCCGGGCTCATGTTTAATTCAATGGTTTGGAAATGGGCGCTCACTTGAGATCTTTTCTTTTAAATTTGTTTTTGTCTTAGCTAGTTAGTTGGTTAATTAGTTAGTTAGTTAATTAGTTGGTTAATGAGTTAGTTAGTTAGTTGGTTAATTAGTTAATTGGTTAGTTAGTTAATTAGTTAGTTAGTTAGTTAGGTAGTTAGTTAGTTAGTTAGTTAGTTAGTTAGTTAGTTAGTTAGTTAGTTAGTTAGTTAGTTAGTTAGTTAGTTAGTTAGTTAGTTAGTTAGTTAGTTAGTTAGNGAAATTGGATGAAGAAAACGCAATGAGCCTTTTTAAAAGCCGAAAAATCACGTATACAGCGATCGTTATCATTGTGGAAATTGACTTAGGTTAGCTTAGTAATGAAACTTACGCTTTTTGGCGTTGAGATTTTCTATAGAGTCTAGAGTTTTACTGCTATTTTGGGTTTCTCGTGGTATTTTATGTGCTAATAGGGACGTTTTATTTTTAATATTAGCTTGAAGTAGCTGATTCTAGTAAATTCCAACAAATATGGTTGAAGATGGTTGTTTTAAGAGGGTATTTCCTCAAATAAGCACTCCGGGCTCATGTTTAATTCAATGGTTTGGAAATGGGCGCTCACTTGAGATCTTTTCTTTTAAATTTGTTTTTGTCTTAGCTAGTTAGTTGGTTAATTAGTTAGTTAGTTAATTAGTTGGTTAATGAGTTAGTTAGTTAGTTGGTTAATTAGTTAATTGGTTAGTTAGTTAATTAGTTAGTTAGTTAGTTAGGTAGTTAGTTAGTTAGTTAGTTAGTTAGTTAGTTAGTTAGTTAGTTAGTTAGTTAGTTAGTTAGTTAGTTAGAGATAATTTTGAAATTAACAACAAGAAAAGGCTAACAAATGCCCTTGAATATTAAAATATTGGCAAGTCATTCAATTTTTAAGACAAAAAGAAATATGCAATAGAGGGTTTGCTCATTCGAACAATTACTGAGAACTGGTAAAACCGAAAGTTATATCCATGTCTTGTAGTAAAAATATGCTTTTAGGGATCGGCATTTATACAGCGATGCATCAAATTTGGTAACCTGATCGTTTATATTGTTAATTTCTAAAAGATGATCCTATGTTTCTTATAGCTTGGCAACCATCTACAAGACGTAATTAAACCTTCTTCAAGCTATGATGCAGATCTGTTAGCAGCTATATTCGGTCAACGAGTACACGACCATCATCGCTCTACTGTTCGCCCACCTTACATTCAATTCAATTCGCCAAACAAGGCATCGTCAGCTTCATCGCGACCTCAATACACGCAAGAACCCCAAGACCTGCACAGACCTACTTCACCGGTCTATGAGACCAAACATGAAAGAGATGTGAAAGGAGCAAAGCAGACTAAATATTATTTCCAACCGTCAGATCCTCATTATCATGACGAGGCCGCACGAATCCAGTATCCTTCTTCTGGTGAGCTTGTTCCGGTTGCACAGCCCCTTGGGAAGCCAAGACAAGATTCGAAATTCAGGCTTCCGATCCCATCGAATGAAACTCAACAAAGACTTCCTGTGGGTGAGTCAACATAGACAGTCGTTAGAAGTTTTTTATGTCCGGGGAGGTGTGGAAGTCATAGGTACTTTTCAATTCAAAGCTCTTTTTCCCTAGTTTTTGAATAATTGTTTTCTGCATTACTTAAAAGATTTGTAAAGATTCTCTAGCATGCAAATACACTGACCAACCTTTTCTTGTGGAAATAGGAACATCTGGAGGAAAGCGCAGTCTCACAATAAATCGGAGAGCAAGAACGACGAAAAACAAAATCATATTTTTAATATTTCTTTGACTATTCCATTTTAAAATGATTACAAATCCGTTAGTTCGTTGATTTAATTAATATACGAACGTTTCGGACTTTTCCTGGGGCGTAATGAAACCATTACAACCGAAATTTTATTCAGTTGCTTTAGCTTTCTGATAGCTTTATCTGATTAGCCTCACTGCATAAGACCCTCAACTTACGCTCACCTAATTGAATTGAATTGTTGTTGTTATTGTCGCTGCAGTGAGTTGTAGCGATATCAGTTCAGTCAAAAGAGCGAAACTGCGAAATGTAGTCTAGTATCTGATAGCTTTTATGATGCCTAAATATCGACATAAATACCTGAAATTGGTCTCTAAGTTGTAGTTAAACTTTCAGCGATAGATTAAAACAAATCTAAAATATAGCAATAGACCATTTTGACATTTAGAAAAGGGTCTGGGGAGAGCAATATTTTTCTGGTGGCAGCCATTTACCAGAAAAATATTGCTCTCCCCAGACCCTTTTTCTAAATGTCAAAATGGTCTATTAGGTAAGTATAAGCGTCTAGAGTAAAGGATGCAACTATTTTTACACACACCATGGGTGGTTAGACACTGCATGTGTGCTTTTATGGAGGAGTGCCGCAACTGATATGCTTCTGCGGAGGAAAAAATTATCTATGTAGTTCTGCGGAGGAGGTAGCGAACAACAGAACTTTCAAAATGGCGGCTGACACAAGGATAGGAAACACAATCACTCTTATCATGAAGGCAATGTAAGTACAACTGCGGTGTCTGACTACCCGCACACACATTAATTTCTGAAATTTGCATTTTAGGAAGGACGAATGGCAATGTAGCTGCCCAATCAAATGTTGCAGTTATGGATATAAAAGCTGATGAACCAAGGACCCCAGACTGGAAAAAAAGAGCGGAAAGGTTAACAATACAGGTCAGTATAAGTCAAAATATTATCAGGCGATTTAGTACTGATCTGTGTTTGAAGAAAATGATTTTCATTATCACAAACTCATAACGTTTTCAGTAATAGCATTTGTGTTAAATATTATCCAACAGGAACAGTCATCGCACGAAGGTTCTTAAAGGAAATATGATTGGGGTTTTAATCGCTGGGGATTTTTGGTGTTTTGTTCAACTTTTTATCAACTTTTTGTTTCAAATCTCATAGAAATCAAATTTCTATTATGCGAAAGCCCATTCCTTCTTGATTTAAAATCGCGATTTGGAAACTTAAAATTCGAATCCTATTTAACGGTGATAAAATACTATTGAGCTTCCTACTTTTGCTGTTAAGGCTAGAAACTACAGCGAAACTTATCAGTACGGCTGCTTTTGCACCGGAAATTCCTCTTTTAAGCCTTGACATATACGTATTAATATTGAAGTATAGTTTTCTGCGCAGGAAATTCCTCTTTGTAGCCTTGTAATTTACCAATTTTGGAGCCCCTTTTAGCTGCACAGGAAATTTCAATTAGAAGCCTTGTTAATTTACCAATTTTGGAGCCATTTTTAGCAAAACTTGGTCACCAACCCAGTTTTCTGTGCAGGAAATTCCTAACCAAAAATTTGTTCGTAATTGTGTATTTTTGAGATTCGTCCAGGTGATTTTTTCGGTTATATTTCTTTGATCGTTTTTGACCCAGCCATCTTATAAATATTTGAGTATAAGACTTGCTCATTTGTTCGCTATTACGTTGTGAAATTCAGTGAGAAACGTATTTCAAAATCCAGATCACCTTGTTTTGCCAGATGCCGCTTCCGAACTATTTATATCCTTGCGTTTGAACATACTATGGTTTCTGGACCTGCTCTTGTCTTTCATATTCCTGCATTCTGCGAGAGCTTAGTTTATTGTAATTACTTTAGTATTTCGCAATTAGCTTCGTTTCCTGGTCGAAGAAGCTGATATCCGTTCGTCAGGGCAATGTGCTTCGAGGTCAAGCAGCAGAATAGGTACCAAAGGTCTCTGCAGGGTGACCTTTCAATGAATTCACGAGGACTGCTAGCCTGCGTCACAGCACAGACCATAACGAGGAAGAGTTATGGTCTGTGTGATGAACTCACTTTTGTTGTCCCAGTTTCACAGAGATCTTGTGAAATCTGTTATTCAAATAATGATATTAGCTTGTCTAGCTCTTTGTTTGTTTAATTTATGCTGAAGTCGTTGGAACAAAAAAAGTGAGTCCATCACACAGACCATAACTCCCCCTCGTTATGGTCTGTAACGCAGGCTAGAGGACTGCTAGTTGCTTACACTTACAATTTCCTAACGTATTTGACAAATANAAATTGGACTGAAACTTTGAAAGAAATTGGTTGATCCAACTTTTGAAAAGATGGATAGGTCGATAACATTGGTTTTTTTTATCCAAAAATTATGTTAAAGGCTCTTGTTCAACCAGCAGCCTTTGCGCGTAGATTTATATCGAGGCAGCCATTTTCGTAGACCACAAAGATGCTCATTTTCATAAAGCAGAGCACGCAAAGGACCATGGTTGGATAAGAGCCTTTAAATTTACATGATTTAATTTCATGATCGTCGTCTTACTTCCCTGAACAGAAATTCAGAAACAAACTTTTTTCTGCAGAATTTACCAAACCTGGATATTCAAACGCCGAACAGTAAAGACGAGAGGATATCCCTAACGCCACCCAAGCAAGAAGACTATGAAAGCTTCCAGAACTACATTGCTTGTGATGACGTCATTGCACCTGATGAACACGAAAGTGGAAGTGAAGAAGAACCTGGGCTAGAGTTTCAGGGGCAAGATTTTGGCGAGCCTAGAGAATACAATGAGCCTCGATTCCCACCAGAACGACCTCCATGTGAAGTGGAATCTAAGCCTGCTGAGATACAATGTAAAACATCCTTGGAAGAAAGAGCACAGGAATGGTAAGTCAGGTCAACTAACCATCTCATCGGTAATAACGGCAGCATCTGAACCGCAGGTATTACAATTCTCGTATATTTTTGTGTATAATTCGAGCAGTTTACGCACATATTCTGAATTAGATGTATACAATTCCGGGAGATGTTTAGTTTTATCGTTCCTCTTTCAATGTATATTCTTATATCTTTTCGTAATAATCTCTTTTCGGTCGCAGCTCGATTAAGGTAGCCACCAGGCTTCATCATCATCACCATCATCATCATTATCATCATCGAAATTATTTTTGCTTCAACGTGAGATTTTTTCGGTGCCTTTAAAGATTTCTAAAACATTTGGGTCGAATCAAGCATTTTTTTATTCCATTTTGAACCAATAACTCACTAAAAATGCGTTTAAAACAAGTTTAGAAAATGCGTTGTCTCAATTCTAACACATTTTACTCTAATATGAACCAAGCTTCTTTGTTAAAAAATATAATCTTTCATGCCCTACTTTATCTTATACTGGCAAACCAAGAATCTAATTCTGTATCCTTATTTTCCATTTTTATTGCAGGGTAGAGCAGGAGCTACTTGCTAGAATCGTAAATGAAATGAATGTCCCCCAAGATCCAACAATATTCAGGCCACACGATGCTTCAATTGAAAGTCAGTCATCGGCAGAATCGTCCGATGAGGAGGAGCATGATTGGATAAGTATGTATTTAATTTCTTTATTCCGCCTTTTTCTTGTATGGGGACTTTTCAAATGTCTAATGTATTTTTAAGAAGTTTGCAGCGTTCCTATTTTTATCAATTTTTAACGAGTAATAGTTAGAAGAAACCTTTGGTGCAACACTTTCTTGAAAAAATAAATACATTTTCCATTTGACATTCTTTTTGGTCACGTTTTTCCCTCTACTGCTGTTTTCAGTATTCATCTTACCATCCGTTTTATGAGAAAAGTGAGCAGTTTGCGTAAATGTATCATCATTTTCGATGAGATTCTATTATTTCCAAATTTTTAAGTCAGACCTTTTAGACAGACTGTTTTGTAATGGAATGAGAAAATGCATTGAAAAGATTGGATAATATTTTAGCCCCTTTGACAAACATCGTAACATGAAAGTGAAAGTACTTCGTCCCCCCCTGAAAATGAAAGTACTTCGTCCCCCCTGGACATTTCTAAAAGAACATGCAAAAGACGATAGCGCAAAACATTGAAAAAGTTGATTGATTAAATTGCAGAAGAAAAAGTTGATTGATTAAATTTGAAATTTAGTCATTTGGTGCAATAAATCATGGTTTAATGCCCCTCGTTGCCATTTTTTGTGGTATTGCCTAGTCAGTAAGCAGAAATGGATCGGTCTATTTTAGTTTAGCTAGCAAATAAGAGCAGATTTGTAACAAAAACCAAACTTGCCAAATCAAAACTTAATCAAACTTAATCAAAACTTCCCTTTGATCGACACGCCATTTCAAAGCGATTAGTGATTGCAGACAAAGGGATTTCAACGGCCGAGTAATCAAGCCAATGATGTAAACAAAGCAGACCGCAATAGTTGCTCTACAACATAGCTCGCTATTCGCTAACTCAGTCGCTGTGCACGCGAAAAGGAGTTAAAAGAAAAGAAATGAGTATCTATCGAAAGAAGAAGGATCTATCTAAACTTCTTCCACCTAAATTTCATTGATCTCATTCAGAAGCCGAGCAATAAATGTTTTAATTATACTCAAAAAATATAGGAGATTTTTTGTAATGCTTACTTTTCAGCTTCTGAATTAAATAAATGAAATTTTGACGGCAGAAGTTTAGATGTATCCTTCTTCTTTCGATAGATGCTCAGTACTTCTCTTAAAAATTCCTTTTCGCATGCACAATGACTGAGTAAGCCACCTATATTTCGGGCCTACTTTTGAGATCTGCTTTGTTTACATCCTTGGCTTGATTACTCTACCCTTGAAATATCTTTGTCTGCGATCGCTAATCGCTTTGACATTGCGTGTAATCAAAGGTAAGTTTTGCTATTGTCGCAAGATCTGCTCTTGTTTTTAGCCAGCAGACTATGAAGTGATAGGAATGACGTTTCAATGAATAAACCTTTAAATTCAGTTAAATTGTCCTGCAAATATGGTTGTGTTTCTTTGCTTTACTTGAAGATTTGGTCTAGAAATAATCAGTATGAAACGTAATCAATTTACGGTTTCCTTAGGTTTTTGCCGATCTGAAGTTAAGTATTAGGCAACAGCGCGTTTAAACTTCATTTCAACATCCATAACAGATTATTTCCGCGAGCTTTAAATATATCTTATGCAACAATGCTTTTATGCTTCAGTTCAACATCCGCAGCAGCTTTTTCCCGAGCTTCAAATAAGTCTTATGCAATAACTATCTCTTACTTCGTTCAAGAATTAATGTCCCTGATTTCAACATCCTGAACACGAACAAATCTGCAGTGTGATCAAACATTGCACCGATCTTAAAATTGATTTTTACAATAACGCGTTTACACTTAATTTGAAGTTCCTCAGCTTCAATGAAATCGTGTATTTTGAGTGCGACTGTGATCAAATTCCTTCCCTCTTTAGTGTTTCCATAAATTTTAAAATATCTCTCGTGAAATAACGCTTTTTTTGTTCGTTTCAAATTTCCTGAACAGATGAAATTCTTGGTCCTTCTGGTATGCAGCTGTTTGTCGATGCTGGTATTCCAATGAACAGCCAACTCCTTACTGAAGTAATTCGGGAGGTCGTTGCTGAAAAAATTGCTTCTCTCGTCTGTTATCCAAAGCAAACGAGAACTCCAAAACGAGAGGTGAGCATTACCCGGACCTGGACCAGCTTGACCCGGAGGTGTTATTTTGACATTGATGTTTTAGAACAGTGAAAGGAAATATTATTATTATATTTTTTTTATAATGATAAGAATAAGATTTAAAATACATATAACAATACAATACAAAATCAATCTAAACTGTTGGGGTGAGAGGCAAAAAACCTAAGTTATCGAGTTGCCTCTCACACCGCAACACGAATTTACATACAAATTTTCACGCGAAAAGAAATAAACTATACACACATACAACAATTAATTCAGGGGAAACAGAGAGGGGATATACTCCAACGATTAGACAGGGGAAATATTATACATGAAGATAATATATTATAATATAATTTATAATATAATAATATTATAAAGAAATATTATCAACAGACATCTTCTGATGGAGCACTTCGCTGGTAGCACCTCAGTGGAAATGTTTTTGGAAGGGCTTCCTTAAATTTAGGGAGAAACTTTCGGACGAAATTCAGAGGGTAGAAAATGCAGATCTTCCGATTTCCTTAATGTTTGAAGAGAGACAGAACCTTATCAAGGAAAATCTTTTTACAACAACACTCTCTTGCACAAACTGCTAATTTTTTCTCCTATTTAAGGTTACGGTAAACGTTTGTAGCTCAAGATTGGGTTTTCTCTCCCCAAAAGCCAAACTATTAGCGGAATCTAGTTAAACTATACATCATTCGATGCGTAAGAATGTAGGGATTCTAACCATATCAAAATAATTGGCAAAGATTGTAAAATGATTTTTTCCAAGCAACTTTATTACTTAAGAGAGTATACCTCCCTCAAAAGCTATTTTGTACCCTTGCGTTTAACATAACAAAATCTAACTTCTATCAACAGGAAGTGCAGACTCCAAGTTACCAAAGTGTGTCTAAGTTTCTTTAAAGTCCTCCTTCCATTGATAATACACGCTGTCATAAATTTGCAAATAACTTCTCTGCCCTCGCACAGTTGTATTTGGCTATAAAAGGCGGACCAGAGGACATAACAAGATTCTTAGACACACTTTGCTTGCCTGAAGCCTGCTCTGGTAGTGTGAAAAATGTGGAGCCATTCGATTGGTTCCTTGGGTACAAAATAGCTTTTTCGTACCTGCACCTAGTGGATTTGTAAATCCCGAGAAAAGGGCCTTTTACTGATTGCACTCCAAATGTAAATATGAAGGTCACATAAGCCACACTGTAATCCGGGTCAAGCAATTACCGCTTAAAAGGCAATCATTCCATTTAAACAAATGAATCGATACATATAATGTGGTTTCATGTTTGTTTTCTAACACACGACCGGCTTAATAGGTCAAAAAGCTAGGATTCGAATTAAAACCACACAGACAAACTTTGCATGAGAAGTTGTAGTATCCTTCCTTCGATCAAGATCTCTGCTTCTTCAACATTTCTGTTACTTCCAAAGATGGTATCTTTGTGTTTCTTAAAAGTTGGGCTTCTGAGATTTGCAGAAATCCGAAAATTGGCTTTTTCGGCCTACAAACGTTTACCGTAACCTTCATAAACAAACTTGTAACTGGACTCTATCACATAAATTTGTTATCATATTACTAACTCATTTAAGGCCTAAATTTTAAAACAAAGCAGTCAAACCTTTCCGACTGGACTGACTGTCGGGCATGTCTGATTTCGGACGAAAAATGCTCGAACAGAAATCTGACTGAACGTCTGTCACACCAATACTATTCGTTTTCGGTATTGTTAGCATTTTTGATATGCAAAACTTTTGAAAATGGTAACTTCTTTAAATTAAAAATATAGCTTATGTGAAATTGGAAAACCCTCTAAACTCACAATGCTCAAGTTATTCCTGCACAGAATATAGCTTTTGACGCTGAATATGCCGTTCTCCGCAATGATATTTTCGTATCACTTTTTACCCTTTAGGCTATTCCTGAGGAGCCTCCATCAGAAGCACCCTCACATGTGTCAACACCATTACAAACCCCTGTTTATACGCCAATACAGTCTGAAGCTGCAAGTATACACACGCCTGCATCATCAAGTTTCACCGACGAAAGCAGTCAGGAGGAAGAATTGAAACTAGATGAACACAACGATGACACGTTAACAGAAGATGGTAAGTTGACACATAAGTTTTTAAATGAATTCTTATCACTTGTGATTTTCTATCGCAACTATATTATGACTTTTGTCTTGGGCTCTACTCGCTCTTCCCTTCCAATTTATAACTTTAAAGCAGAAATCCCAAGGCTGTGGGCTGTTTCTTGCACCAGCTCTTCTTCCTCGTCCTTCCAATTTGTGGGACAGCTACAATCTTCTGTTTTCCATATTTCATACGAAATCTATAGTTTTTATAAAGCAAACTTAGGAAACTTGATCTTGACTTCCTTCTCTCAGATTTAACTTCTACGTTGTTAGCATATCTTAGCATATAGCATGAGATAGATACATTATGCTCGAATGTGAATGAATAGCTGAGATCACTATCTATAGGCCACAGCCATGTTTCCTGCGTAAGGAACCAAGTAGGGGTATATCAGATCTGGATTTTCAGAATCCGGCCGGAACCGGATTTACCGGACTTTTCCATGGAGTCCGGCCGGATTATCCCGCCGGATAATCCGGCTTGATTTTGCCGGATAATCCGGCCATTACCGGATTTCGTGATTCGTCCAAAAAAGTTTTGGGCGACAACAACGAAAACTAAAAATGTACACAAAGATATCAATCTTGTAAGCTAGCGATGCTAAGCACTTATATTTCAAATCCGTTTTTAAAGTTTTTGTTACATCGTAAACTAGAATGAAGTGAATATTTTCTTCTTGAAAAAGTGTACGAGATTTATCAATGCAAGATTATTTGAATGAGTATCTGAGGGGTATTTCTTCAAGCTTGAGGGAATCCCTTATGAGTACACGTTTTCATATGTATAACAAACTCATTTATAACAAACTAGTACTATGATGGCCGACAATTTAAGAACCTCTTGTACTATGCTTGCAAATAGACAATAAAGAGACTATTTTG
Organism: Aurelia aurita; assembly: GCA_004194415.1. Lineage (NCBI taxonomy): Eukaryota > Metazoa > Cnidaria > Scyphozoa > Semaeostomeae > Ulmaridae > Aurelia > Aurelia aurita. The sequence goes on from REGM01000062.1 coordinate 640,018, forward strand.
AAATTTGTGCTTGATTACGTTGCATGATTTGTTCTGCTATTTGACTTCGAATTCTTGTTGTTCGTTTTATTCAAACTTATATTACTGGCTTTGCGATCCTCTGCAAGTTGTCTCAGTTCTAAATTAATTTCTTGAAAATCCGGTAGCTGGCCGGACTTCAAACAAAAATCAGTGATCTGGCCTACCGGATATCCGGTACATCCCTAGAACCAAGACAGCGCTAGGTTGATTTAGAATGAGTTATTTTGTTCTTTGAGCCATTTGCTACTTTGCTTTGCATCTCTATTTCTTCCAGAAATGCCAAACAAAGTGATCGAGGCTGTAAAGGTGTCTACTCCTCCGCAAACACCAACAATCACAAGTAGCCCTGTTCCACTTAGCCAGCACGTTGATACTCCATTGTCGTCAATAAGAGAAGAAGCGAAATCAGAAGCAATGTCCCGAGCATTGACTCCTGAGGTATCCGAGATGGCTGGATCAGTAAGGACACTGGATGAATTCCAAGGGTAAGTGTATATATATTTACGAATGTGTCCATGCATTGGCTCGATTTTCTACAGTTATGTCTGAATAATGCTAACAGTGCCATGGCTACTCTCGAGTCCGGAATAGACCTCCCTGCCGCTTATTAATTTTTTGAAAAATATTTACCCAGGACATTCTCATTCTAGACCCTCCGTTTATTAATTTCGAGCTCCTTGAAATGTGAAACATGAAATCATTTTTCCTGACAAGCAGTAAATCAAACTGTATTTTGTTTTTAATTGTCTTTCATATTCCTTGCAATCAAAACAACTTGTGCCTTTTGCGTAATTACTGGAAATTGTCCACCCACCTCGTTGATTTCAGATTGAATATGATTTGGGGACTTTTCCACCCACACCGTTTGTTGCAGACCATCTGTTCCAGACTCGAGAGTAACCAACTAAGTATCGTTTATAAAGCATTTTAAGACAAGTTGCAAAAATTTGCTGGGCAAATATTATTTTCTTTACAAGCTTTCTTTAGCCAAAAGAGAAGAACGTCTAAAAACTTACCGTTTGTAGCAGAAAAGAAAGAATGACTTGCACATGTATAGCATAAAAACCAAAAATCTAGCATAGTTGGGATTCATGAACGTGAACGATGAATGAAATAATTTGCTCTATCATCTATCAAGGAAAATTCTTTGGTAAATAATTTTTTTTAGATTGTTCCTATTCTCACGAAGTGCTGCTTTTTTCTCGATTAGCAAAATACTGTAAATTCGTTGAGTAGATTTAGATCTTTTTGCTTCTTTGTGCAAACGAAATTTTCATTGAAATTATGTACATCGTGCACTGGAGAACTCCGTCGACAGCTGAGTTTTGATAATAATAATCATTCTCGTTTTCAGCTCAATGAAGATTTGAATCAGAGGCTAAATACCGTTGTATTCATTTTTATTTTCTTCTCTTACAGAACTGAACTTGAATACTCAGAAACCCCTGACGAAGAAGCGCCTCCGCAGTCACCAATGATATCACCACGTTCAGCCCCGTCACCATTTCAACCGGTGATTCATGTAATCCCCAGACCAGCTTCACCCCAACACAGCAGCTTTACAATATCATCGTCAACCGCAGTTGGAACCAGTCTGTTTGAAGGGATCTCTGAAGGAGAGAAATTGTGTCCGGACAGTATTATTCCTGGTCTGTACAGCGAAGGGGAATTCCCTGTGTCTGAAGGACAGGCAATATTGTCAGCATTGGAAGATCTTGAAGATGGTAGGTTAGGGCTTTTACTGCACGAACTAGGGGGACTTTTAAAAATCTAAACACCGGGATACTCATCTCATTCTTTGGCCCAGGTTGCCGCAAATCATTTCTTGGATTGCTGAAAACGTTCTCTGTTTTTAGGGGCTACCTAAACTGTTTTCATTTTCATATCTAACCGAAATATCAGCTATTTTGTTGATACTGTATTCTCAAAAACCGTAATCTCCTTCGAATGCAAGGAAGTAAAACACTATTGTCCCATGCAACTCTAAGATAAAAATCCATTTATTCGTGTTTTAATTTCCAGGCTATAAATTTTTCCTCGAACAAGCATCTCTGTCAGGAAAATTGTGTGTGTCCCTCCTGCTTCGGTTTGTACGCTCATTGATAAAAGTAATGGTTGATATTGTAACGATAGCACCTTCTTAAAAGCATCTTAAAGCGCCATCTGGATTGAAGACATCTGGTCTGAATTTAAACCTGTGTGGAAGGTTTTAATTCAGACCAGACTGAAGAGAAGATCTTTTCGAAATGTTTTGACGAAAAAAGAACTGGAAAATCCTCGTTTTTATATTTGATCGAAACTAGCTCACAAGTCATCGTTTCGTACCAAAATTTACGTGAGAATATTACACCTTTTAAGCTAATAATTTCCATTTTACAGTTCATCCAATAACTGTAAATCTGAAAATGAAAAGGTGAACTTTACTTTTCATTAAATGAGTGAAGTTTACTTTTCAAATATGTTTATGATTTTAGAGGTTCAAACCAATTTCAAGCAACTGCTGCAAAATGTGATGGGTCGTAAAGAAAATCTTCAAAATGGAGTCAGTGATGCAAATGGAACAGCAACCATGAAGGATACGGAAGATCTTGAAGAGGTATGATAACTAAAATGTTTCGACTGAAGTAACACTTATCTAATTGATATTCCTATTGGTTGATTTCACGTCTTTTTTTAAATGCTTATTCTCGTCCATGCTGTTCTCGTCTATGGCCTTATATTTCGTTTCATCAGTGTCAAACGGTTAGAAATTATCCCGTTTGTTATCAAGACGATTCTGTGCCACACGAATTTTGAAATATCTCCAAGTATTCCGTCAGTATTCCTCAAGGCATTCTGTAAGTCTACCAAAGCTAGATGGCATCTCTGTAGTAGATATGTCGACATCTCGGTCGTAACAAATCATTCAGTCATTTTTTAACGCGTTTGATTCACAAAATTAAAGAAAGATGAAATGCTGACAACACTTATTCGTATCATCTGAAATCTTTCAATAGAATCTTTCAATAAACGTTCCAAACTCGACTTTCTTTTTCACTCAAATGATACGCAGTCGATAGACCAAATCCGCTGACGTTTGTTTATACCCAATTCAAGTCAAGTGATCAGTCTCGTGATAAAACAACACTTGAATTTTTTAACATATTTCGTGCCATGAAAACTTGTGCCATGAATACAAAAGGCAGCCTGATACTAAAAATTCCCAAGAGTATGGTCACATGACTTGAAATGGGTAAAAAACCTTAGCCGTTTATGGTAATGTGTCCATATATAAGGCCAGCGTATACCCAACCTGTCAACATCCATCAAATTCTCGGCAAATGATTGGTTGCTTTTCAAACTGATCACATGAATAGAGAAAATTGCTGTGAAGCGTGATTGAAAAGAAATTTTAATTGATCACATGCCTTGCTCTGGGAGGCCTACTTGTATGGATACATTACCTTTAACTTTTTGATTCTACGTAAAAATCAATAGCAATCGATATACATAACTTGTCTCTTTTGCAATTTAACGTATTTTGATTTATTTCCGTCACTATCAGGACACTCTAGGGGAAGTAAGTATCAGTGAAGGTGAATTTCTTGCACGTGATGATGCTGTCGTGAAACTCCTCACCCAAATAAAGAGTCCACCAAATATTCAGTCAGCAGCCAATGATAATGCAAGCATCAATCGAGACAGAAGTGAAGGAGAGGTCAGCGTTGGTGAAGAGCAAATTGATAGGAGAAGAAGAGATCAAATCGGTGCTCGTGATATGAGAAAAGGTCAGAATGAAGGTACGTTGCAGAGTCCTTTAACATCAACCTTATTTACCGACTGATCTAGAATCAACTTGCTGTTTTAAATTGTTTTGTCATTATCAGAATACATGACGGTCGCACGGTTGTTGCCGGGAGGGAGGTTGCTACTTGCGAGGATGTTTATTCAAACATATTTTGTAAAACTTCGGACCGCAAGCTACAGCTACTTTCTAATTTTTAGAACTGAAAGAAATGTTGTTTCGATAAGATTCTAACCTTGCAGTCCAGTCTGATTGCGGTAAACAAAAACGTTTTGAAAGATTCTAGAATATCTGAATTATTCGCCTTCTTTTAATTTCCATAAGTTTTTCATTTCCAGTCGTCTTTCAAGTGGTCTTATTAATTGTATTGTGTTGGCTAGTACTTTATTTTTCGAGTTGGACTGATGAGGTTGCTGAAAAATTGTATCTTTTCATGACATAAACTAATATGCTGTTTTTTCTGATGATAAGTTAAAAGTTATCCAAAGTATGGGTTATAAAGATTTTGCTAAAAAATCCAGAACTGAATTAGCAAAAATCAAATCATTTCTGGAGCGTACATTTAACTTTGGCTGGCAATTCATTTTAATCTACAGTGTTGTGCAATTGCTTGCAAGTGTAACATTTCTTCCACATTATATTTCCAGGAATCGAAAGGAGAATTCTGTCAGTGGGCGAGGTTCCATCCAGCAGTAACAACGGATCAAGGCTTCCAAGTTATTCAATCGGGGAAGTCAGAGACTTGTCTGCGACGGATATAGAACAATCTTCAAATAAACGATCAAGCGAAGATTCGGTGCGCTTTAGACGGCCAAATGTCGATAGCAGAACTGTAACTAGTAGAAAAGAAGCTTCTGGAAACTCAGTGCCACGTTATGGTGGTATTGATTTTAGGCCTCGAAATAGTGCTCACGAAAGCGAGGTAAACCTGGATCAGGGTGAAATATTAGAATCTCGATCTTCGCCTGAGAGAGATGACACAGAGGGTGATCTTCTCGAAGATACACTTGAAAAACCAAGGGCTATTCTTGTGCAATCGGGAAACTTTGGTACAGCATCGACCTTTAATTTCACAGACTCGTTAAATGAACAGAAATTTGGGACATTGAATGAACAAGATATGGAAGATGCGATAAGTGACAACTCAGTAGATGTTGGAGGAGTTAGAAGGGACAGTGGACCAGACTCAGGAGCAGACGATGTATTTGATAATCGGCAAATTGGGGCTGAAAAACCTCCAACAAAAATTACATTAATGATTCCTTCAGTTGCTGATGAAGACAGTGAAGATGATATGACGATAGAGGGTGACGATGTTTATAGCGATGGCGATGTGTCGAATATTTCGTTATGATGACTACTTTAAATCGAAGTTACGTGTCTTAAATGCACCTTTTAGCTACTTAGAAAGAAAAATCTGAAGTGAACAACATTTTGCTGGTAATAAGTCATTTCCAGATGCAGACGATAGAGGCTGCAGCTTGCACATCGATCAAAGAAAGTTGAGTTCAACTTTCTGAATAGCTGAATAGTAAGTTAGGATTTCTCAAAATATCACAGGAACAATTAAGACACCTACCTTGTCTTTGAAGGAAGACGTTTGCAGACAGTATTTTCAGGCTAACACGCTAGGAAGAAGACAATGCCACAATTTGTTCTGGTTATTTCCCGCTAGTGAAAAAACTCTTGCGGAATGCGGCTAATTTACAATAAGGGTTCAGTTGGTAGATTTTTGATATTTCATCAATTTTACCAAAACCTATTTGCCATTTAAGGTCGCAAAATGAGCCAAATTCTTTTTCTTTTACCTCTGTTACCAGTTATAATTTTAGAGCCACACTGCTTATGATAACTAAGATTTAAGAAATTGCCACAGAACATGCATCCCTATTAGAAAGTTAGTTTTTAACAAAATGAGTTGAGGATTAATTTTCAGTGTAAAGTTATAGTAATTTTTATTTAATATTTTCTCTTTATTTGCAGAGAATATCGACTTCTTGACAGAATTAGTCAGGTCTAATATCTCGTCTTTCGTCTTAAATATATAAATAATGTATTGCTCTTTGTCTTACAATGTGTTATATTCTTTCTGAAATGCTAGACCTCGTCAAAATGCTCACTGCATCGAGCAGAAATACATAATCTGTCATTTCGCCAAAAATAGTGCCGTTCACACCAATAATATCTCATTTTCCCACCATTTTGGATCAAATCCTGATGAAATCGTTTCAACAGTTGTCCCAACGACTTGCACAAGGTTAACACAGCGTCTGTCATCAGTATCCTACTGTAAATTGGGAAGCATTGTTATGTCTTCGAATTTTCAAATTTCAGCATTTTACGGAAAAACGTGCAAGGTTGGGACTTTTGAGGAAAACAAAAATGATCATAATTCCAAAATGGTAAAATGGGAGGATGGTATAAAATTCAGGCAATCAAAAGTCATAAACGGTGCCATATGATGATGGTGGAAAGTTATGGATCAAATATGAAAAAATGAATCAAATATGAAATATGAAATGGGAGCTAATGAACATGAAAATCGCAATTGGGACTGAATACTGAAATACTAATAGTTGTTAAAAAATGAATGTATCAAGGCACATGCATCATGAATTGCGAACCTTTTTTGTGTAGCATCAAGAAAATCGCTCCTTCAAGAAAGTGCTCCAATTTTAAGAATATTCCAAATATTAAAAATTCCCGCGGTAGAAACCTAGTAAAGAACCTAAATTTCGTTTTTAACTACTCACCATGAGATAAAAACGCAATTCGTATTCAGGTGATCTTTTCTGATATCTCAAAAATTTTTGAAATTTTTAATTAAGGCATTCGATACTGTAGACCATACAATCCTATTGTCGAAGCTACGAGAGTATGGTGCCGAGGGTACTTCCCACAGCTGGTTCACTTCTTATCTGACCAATAGGGAGCAGTTTTGTTATTTTGATGGGTTTAATTCCATCAAAAGCAGCATTAAGTGTGGTATTCCGCAGGGCTCGTGTTTGGGACCCTTGCTTTTCATACTATACATTAATGATTTTGAGAACTGTCTGGAAAGCATGAACCCAAATATGTATGCCGATGATACATGTGTGAATATCGCGTCAGAAAACCTCAAAGAACTTCTAACAGATTTGAAAAACGAGCTGGAAAATATATCGAATTGGATGAGGACTAATAAACTTAGTTTGAATGCCAGCAAAAGTGAATATATGGTTATAGGCCATAGGCGACAACTGAATAGGGTAGATGATGATTTGCCAGACCTTGTCCTCAATAATGAAGTTATCAAAAGAGTCGACAAGACAAAATATTTAGGGATCAACATCGACGAAAGCCTTAATTGGAAAGAGCAGTACAAAACTATCAAAAACAAGCTAAAAGGGGGCTTGAGCTCCTTGAGAAAGCTGAAAAATATCCTTCCGCAAAGGAAACTTGACCAAGTCTACAAAGCTCTCTTTGAAAGCCATCTTCGCTATGGTGACATTGTTTGGAGTACTCTTTCCAACACCAAGCTGTCCCAACTGCAGCGACTACAGACCAGGGCAAAGAAGCTAATAGTGGATGCCAAGTATAAGGACGGTTGGAATTGTGATTGGCTCAATGTAAAGTCTTTGCTCTCCTTTGACAAAGGAGTCATGACATATAAAATTTTGCATGACCTCTGTCCCGAAAATCTTCGCCATAAGTTCACTGAAAGATCCATGATCTCAGAGTATAGAACCAGAAATCATGGAGATCTGCAAATTCCCAAAGTTAAGTTAGAATATGCAAAGCGAAGTTTCTACTTCTCTGGTGTCAAAAACTGGAATGATATCCCTGACAACATTCGAGAACAAGAATCAATCGCTCGTTTTAAAACAGGTTTTAGAGAGTATCTTTTGAACCTACAGGACCCAAACACGACCCCTTGGTAGAGCAGCAATTCTTAAAATTATTTTGTTTTCTTTTCTAAAAATACATTGTTATTAGTGTTAATTTTCCTAGCTGAAAGGTACTCGTGTATATAAATATTGATAAAATGAAATGAATTTGAGATTTTTAATTTGCCACACTTCGTGCAAAGAATGAAATTTACACGAAGTACCGTACTTCTATGTGTGGTGGGAAAATGGCGGCGTAGGCCTATCATTTTCTTTTCGATTCGCCTTCACATTGCTCCAAAGATTTACATCAAAAGATTTGAACATGGGTGAGTTATTGTGTTGCTAATAGTTTGCGTAATTAAATCAAATAATTATGAAAGAGAAGCGTAAATACTTCAGTACCGTCTGTTTGGTAGCGATTGTAGCAGGGCGGGAGAAATCGGACAACCTGTTGTACTTTTTGGAATAAAGTATAACAAAGTTAGAAACGCACCCCCCTATTATACCCTCCACATTTTATATGTGCTACACTTCAATCAATAGCCAACAGTGTAACAATCAATTTTTTAAAAGAATTAGCTTCAAAAATTATCAGAAAAACAATCTTCCTTTGGAAATACAAGAAAGAAAGAAAAATACTGACTGACTCGCACTCCCCCTTTTTTCATTTTGTTTCTCTACTCCATGCGCACACCAAATGGCTCTGGAAAGTATGGCATAAAGGGCACCCGATATTGCCAAATGAAAATCGCTATGGCGCACCTGAAATCTTGAAAGAACTTTATAAACAATGGAGAAAACAATATGTTATTAGTGGGGTTATTGTTCTTGGGCGCACCTGCACCTATTGTTCACTTTTCGGTCTGATGGTTTGCCACACCCGAGATCTCGTTGGGCAGTGCCATACTTTCCAATCCGACCATTCATGCTGTCCAGTCTTTGACAATAATATTAATGCCATCCACAGTGCAAAAAATAATTAATGAATGATTCATTTACTGTTGGCTCGAAATAGTCTTACAATCTTTTGTTACATATCAATTAGTTGCATAAGTTAAATGTACCACCATTTAGCATTGAAATCTTCTTTGTTATTGAAAATGCATGTTTTATTATATTTCCTTTCAATTTCTAGCAACCACAAGATGGGAAACGTTTTTCAAAGATGCAGGCATACCCAAGGGACCAGCAACAGAGTAAGTTGATTAAACAGATAAAAAATAGTTACTTAAATTTGTAAAATATTATATACACATGGAAATATTCAATTTGTAAATATTTGATACAGTAATAGGAAATTTTTTCATGACATCTCTCTTGCTAAAATTGTAAAAATTTATAAAAATTGTCTCATTATTCTTTTTGTAGGTATGCAATGATATTCACAGATAACCGTATGAGAATGGACATGCTGAATGAATTAAGCAAGGTATTGTTAACACTGTTCTCATCTGAAAAAATTTCATTAATTACAGTAACCCCATTCTTAAGTTAACAACGTTGGTTGCTCTTTTTTTCCCATAACTTCCAAATTTGCATGATAAAATTTTATTGCCATTAAGGTATTATGAAGACCATTGCAATTTATCCATAAATCTCACTTTGTGGAAATTCATATTAAAAGTGGACCTACCTGCTTAGATTCATCATTTTCATCATTTACCAGGGGATTTAAAAACCCAGTCAGTTCCAAAACTGTTTTCTTACACTCATTGGGTCGATCAACTTGGAAAATGCTTTGTTGACTGTAGAGTTTTTTAGTTAGTGTAGAGCTAACTCCAGCTAAATTTTGTTTAGCCTTTTTCAAAATTATTATGATCAATTTTCTACAAAATCTTTCTCCTAGGAACTTAATTAAAGGACTGAAAACCTAAATCAGATTTCTGCACCTCTTCTTTCTAACAGCAATGACAAGAATACTTTTATCTTTATCATTTTTATCATTTGCAGGAAATATTAGCTGATCTTGGGATGAGTGTAATGGGTGATGTCATTGCTATCTTGAGGCACAGCAAGAAAGTTTATGCAGAGGTTCGATGTTTAAATTTTCATCATGCCAGGTTTTGCTGAACACATGGCTGAAAAATGATTATCAGAGATAAATGATTTTTTGTACTTTGATTTTTTGACATGCTGTGCCTTTTCTCGCAAAGAAAAACCATCTAACTGGAATTGCATATCTTCATGTAATACTTTGTTGTTAGTTGTCAAACGGAAGTTCTTTTTAATATTTTCAAGCAGATGATTTACGATTGATTCCTTTTTACTTCTCATCAAAATAGTTTTGTGACAAATTCTTTGCAATTTGATAAAAATTCTTCAGAGGTATGAAAGACTGTAAACATTTTTAAACAAGAATTCTTAAGAAGTGGGAAAATTTCTCAAGAATTCTTCAGAGTTCGTAAGCAGGAAAATAATGTTAATGTGTGCAAGGCCTGTACTGTACTGAAGATTGTCAAATGAATAAAATTCAGAAGGTAAGATTGTGTAACAAATTTCAATGCACATGCTGACATATTTGTGAATTATTTCAGATAAGTAGATCAGCAGCTGCAGAGTTTGATGTCAACAGGACAAAATCAATGGAAGATAAAAGAAGAAATAGATTGTATGATGACTTGAAGCCAAAGCCTTCTACTGCAACAAAGACAAGTAGTGAGCCAGGTATTACATCCCTTATCACAGAGAATACTGGTAGACGGTCAGTCCTGCCATAAACTTCCTGATTTCATTACAGAAGAAACCTTAGTGCATAACTTGCGAATTATTGAATAATATCCTTTATAGATATCTAAAAATAGCAAATGCATGCTTGCACAGCTTCCACAGATAAAGAAACAACTATAAAGCTTATAAGAGAAGAGAAGTAGGAAGTTGTGTAGTTTATCAACAGCACTTTAGGAAAACTACGCTTCCTGTCTGTATCAAATTCAAACCAAGAAGAAACACAGCAATGAGTAATGTACATGATTAACAATGGGCATTAAAGTCAAGTTTGTATCAGCACCTAAACTCTTCCATTTTAGCTTTCACATCAAGTTTGAATATTACCAGTGTAGGATAACAATGCTTATCATTTATAGCAGGAGTGCAAGATAATAAGCAGATGGGATTTCTACTGCGCAGATTGACAGCTACTGCCCTTTGCTGTCCCAATAACAGTAAAGGTCAGCAGTTATGTTCAACAGCCAATAAGACTGCTTGTTTGCTAGTTTCCTAAATCCTTGTCATAATCTCACAGCACCATTAACACCTTTGATTCAATATGAGATTAGTAGCTCTATTGTATTAATCATCCTTTGATAACCATTCTACTGGCTGTTGGACATAATTGCTGTATTATTTATATGCTAGAATTAGGTATTTGATCTCCTGCACTTCCTTTATTCAGATAAAAAGCCAGTCCCTGCTTTGAAAGCACTTCCAAAACCAGCTCAAGAGAAATCCCAGAAACCGTTGGATAAATCGACCATAGCCGCAATAAAAGAAACACAATCAGCAAAATCACTTTCAGATAGATTCGCAGCGTACCATCCTTCGCCTGCTAAGAAGCGAAAAGATGATAATGATGAAATTATAACAATTAGTGTTCCTTTGGATCAAGAATCGAAAACGAGGAAAGTGCCAGTAAAAGAGAAAGAGAAATGGCAACCCCCTAAAGGTATGTATTAAGAAAACGTTTAATATGCCATAACATGAAATAAATAAATTTCTGGGGGCAGACAGCTGGAAAAACTGGCCTGCAGAGCTTTTTTTGCCAAGAATTATTCTTTTGCAAGTCATTTAATTCTGAAAAACTAGAACGTAGTTGTCAAGACTAAGGTAAAAAATACAGACCACCAGGATGAAATAGTGATTCCTAAAATTTGTTGTATATATAAGATAGCCTGCAGAGCTTTTGCAAGTCATTTAATTCTGTTTTCAGTTTTTGGTTAAGCCACTTGCTGGCAGATCGTTGTGCTTTTAGTTTGGACTTATTTCTACGATGACATTGTTGCGTCTTTTAAGTCACTGTCTTTTAAGCTAAGCCGTCAGTTTTTATTTTACAGGTTTTCAAAAGTTGTACATTTTAGGGTGCAAAGAGTATCCTAACCCTATAAATAGATTAGTTTCATGTGCCAAAGAAGAAGCCAGCATGTAGTCCCGTCAAGGCTCAAAAACTAGTAGCTCTAGCTCTGTCTGTAAATCGACATCCCATTTTTCTCATATTTTTTTATTTCTCGATGTGTAGAAAAGGTTGAAGCTCCACCACCAAAGAAGACAACTGTGTTTGATAGGCTGGGATCAGCGTCTGCGGAAAAGGAAGCAATAGCCGAGAAAGAAAAAGCATCTTCAGCACCAAAGGTCCAGAAAATAATGAGAATAACACCCCCCTCAAAGTCACCACCGAGAAAGGTTTGCTTCCTCCCTTTTTATCTGTATTTTCTACTGAAGTCACCACCGAGAAAGGTTTGGTTCCTCCCTTTTTATCTGTATTTTCTACTGAAGTCACCACCGAGAAAGGTTTTCTTCCTCCCTTTTTATCTGTATTTTCTACTGAAGTCACCACCGAGAAAGGTTTGGTTCCTCCCTTTTTATCTGTATTTTCTACAGAAGTCACCACCGAGAAAGGTTTTCTTCCTCCATTTTTATCTGTATTTTCTACTGAAGTCACCACCGAGAAAGGTTTGGTTCCTCCCTTTTTATCTGTATTTTCTACTGAAGTCACCACCGAGAAAGGTTTGGTTCCTCCCTTTTTATTTGTATTTTCTACTGGTTATGGAGTATGACGTTATTTGAACAATACATGGGAAATTTGCGAAGTTTCCGGATAATATGTTCCTTCAGGGCAATAACGAAATGTATCAAAGTCTTCGATTTCAGTAGCATCCTCACGGTATAGGCTAGTAAAGTTGAATTTTGTGAGAAAATTTTGACATGTCTCATCTTCGTAAATCAGAAGTAAATAAAGTTATAAGAAAAATATAAGCAGTGTACAATACAACAAGAAGTTTGCAAGTTTATTTTTTTCTTGTGTTAATGAAAGAAACTGCTACAATCATGGACGAAATAGTTTGAGATAATTCTTAACACATTAAGCTTAGTTCCTCCCCCTTATTCAATGTTGAATACAGTAAAAACCCGCACATAAGAACCTATGTTTAGGGCGGAATATTGGCAATCTTGCTTTTTTCTCATAATTTTTGCGCATTATTGTGTAGTAAAATGAATTTAAAAGCGAAAAATTGGCTCATTATCAGAAGGTGATGGCTTATGTCATATGAGCACTGTCTTTCTCATCTGTGAATTGTGGGAAAATTAGTAGAAATGACGTTTTTTCACCTAAGATCTCAGTGAAAATAAATATTTGCAAAACCTTTATATCTCAGTGTATTTGAATTGCGAAACTACGAAAGGATCGGTTTCTGACCAGCCAGAGTTCGTTCTAAAATTTCAGTCACTGTCTGTTTATACCGTGTAACTCAAGATACCCCCTCATTTGAAAACTCTGTCGATATATTCATCTGAAACGTTTCATTCAAATGCTTAAAGCATATTGTTCACAAGCTATTTGTTTCATTGATGGAAGAATCAATGTAACAAATTATATACCGTCACTCTGAATTTTGCAAACAGTCAATACGAGTCCAGTTCCTAGGGTACTCGCAACCTCGTCCCCATGGCCCAAAAGGAGGCTGTTGACATCCAGCATGGCAGACGTAGGAAACTGGCCCTCGGAACCAGGTTGGGGTACTCGTATATTCCGTAATATCACCTCTCCTAGGGAGTTAATACTAAAAAGCCAATGCTGAAAAGCGGTTAGCAAATGGCCTAAAATGTATGATCAAATCTTGTTGAGGTCGTTTACGTTATAAATCAATCAGTTACTTTTTTTAATAAGAGCAAGTTTACAGCAAATCATCCTCAAAAAATATAGTGTAAGGATTGAAGTTGGATCACGTGATCCGGCCATTTTCAAGCTTCTCTGTAGGGCAACCTGTCTGTAAAATGCGAAGTAAGCAGAGGATTCTTTGTTAAAAATAACAAAAATTTGTCTGCAAATGCTTTTATTTTTAGCAGTTGTAAAAATGTGATTTTACAGAGTTTTGGCAAATAATTTTGCAGCTATAACATTTCAAACACTACCGTAGAATTTATTTATGGATCACCTTCAAATACATTAACATTCAAGTGTTTTGGATCAAATAGTTTTGGACATTTTTTGAGAAAACGGAAACAATTTCCATTTTCGTTGGTTATTGATTAAGTCTTTCGCTTGAAATGAGTTATATTTGCATAGGATTAACCTAATTTTAACCAAGATCTTCAATTAATGCTTCAAATAGAAGTATCGTGAGCAAGCAACTTAGCCAAACAAATTTCAGAGGCTTTTAAAGCTAATTCGCAAACTTTTACTGTCTGAAACTTTTGGATTTTGATGTAAACTTTCATCTTCCAATAGGAGACAAAGTCGAGTAATGTCTTCAGTCGTCTTGGTGGAGCTTCGCAAACCCAATCTTCATCAACAGCAAAGTCTGGACTTTCTGCGCGATTTGCAAGTTTACCTTCGTCTAAACCAACAACAAAGTCAGCTGCAAGAACAGATTCCTCCTCAAGGTCAATTCTTACTGTCGACTTAACAAGAAAAGATTCGTCTCGCCTTGGGCTAGTTGGTAGCGATAGTGTCCTTAGACCCGTGAAACATGTGAAGCCGATCCCAAGAAAACCCTTAGCTATGGACTCAGAACCAAGTATTCAAGTGAAAATACCAAAACAAATCGTTAAAATAGACATTGGAAGTAAATNGTCGAGTAATGTCTTCAGTCGTCTTGGTGGAACTTCGCAAACCCAATCTTCATCAACAGCAAAGTCTGGACTTTCTGCGCGATTTGCAAGTTTACCTTCATCTAAACCAACAACAAAGTCAGCTGCAAGAACAGATTCCTCCTCAAGGTCAATTCTTACTGTCGACTTAACAAGAAAAGATTCGTCTCGCCTTGGGCTAGTTGGTAGCGATAGTGTCCTTAGACCCGTGAAACATGTGAAGCCGATCCCAAGAAAACCCTTAGCTATGGACTCAGAACCAAGTATTCAAGTGAAAATACCAAAACAAATTGTTAAAATAGACATTGGAAGTAAATCACAGACTTCAAAGAAATCTGAAGGGAAGACAGCATCAAAATCAGTATTTGATAGACTAGGAAAGTAGTTTTAGATGTATCATTCATTTTTACTATTTGATAGTTTCTTACATGTCATCTGCAAGGTGAAGCTGTCTCAAATCAAAGAAAGGGGGTCAGGTCGTGAATTTCTACTACGCTCTGGTTTTGGGTTGTACAGCTTTTTAACTTCCCAGATGTCATTTAGGAACAACACTAAAAGTTTCAAGTAGTTACAGTTAAACTAATTTTAATGCTAAGAATTATTTACAATTTCACCTCCGCTCAAGCTGGTTCCTTTTCTTGGAACACCGAATCACAAGCCCGTATCTCCAATTTAAGGTAGCTTCTCTTTTAGGGATATCATTCTGTTTTGTTGGAAGTAGGTAGATCCAGACGGCGGTAAGCCAAAAATATACACAAACTTGAGTTGTCATTTTATTTGGGATAATACATGAAGTAAATTGTTTTTACATATTTCTCTGTATGATTCATGTTTCTGCGTACGTTTCATCTACCAAATACTAGGGTAGTGCCTGGAGCTGCATCTGCGTACTGCCGTAAGCATCTGTTCTTTAGCATCCGGAAACTTTGCAACAAAATCTACCATCATGGCAGGTGCGCAAGGCTACATCTTAACTCAGTTTCAAAAGTAACGGCCCTTTATTTTTGCATTGCAGAAAAAACTTGTGCATTTAAAGTTTGTCTCACATTAGATATCAAGTGAGATTTGCGATAAGGCAAGATTACTCATGCAAAACTCTTTAATTTCTTTTATTCGCGGACATTTTCGCCTGACATCCATAAGCGTAGGGGAAGATAAAATCTGGGGGGGCTGCCCGATAAAATTTCTATTGTTTGCCAATTTTTTGCCCGACTTAGGGTAGATTTTTGCCCGAAAAAGGCTGATTTTGGTAAATTTTTCCAACGTTGGGGGAGCTGCAGCCCCCCAGCCCCCTGGCTCCTACGCCTATGCTGACATCTAATGTGAGACAGACTTAGTTCATTGGAAAAGTGCGTAACGTCATCGGCGAAATTGTATTCTTGCCATCTGCCAGTTCTATTTTGTTCTTGTGAAAGTTTTTAATTCTATTACATGAAAATTCGACAAATTTCGAAGACTTCTGGAACATTCTTTAATGCATGTACCATCCATGCCCGGGCATCCTTGTCGCTTCTCTGAGAAAAGTCACCAAGGAGGGAGTAAGTTGTAAGTCTTCCCGAGCAGAAGGTGGTATGTTGAATGTCTGAAATTTCGTGAATGACAAATGTCGTCGAAAATTTTGCATGACAGATTTCTCTTTGTGGTGTAGCCCACTTGACGTCAGTCTTGAGATGGACTTTTGATGTCAACACACTTGTTGTAAACAGAAACTGGTTTTATTTACACCAGGTCAAACCGGTTGCTTTTCCAGTTGGAAAAGGGAAGCCAGAAGCTCGAATGTTGTAAATATTATCAACTTGAGCAGCATGACACAGAAGTATCATTGCAAGTTTTATTGTCCAAAACAAAAGAACCGAACAAAAGAAGGTGATCCAGAAGTATGACATTGAGTGATCACATGATCATTATTGTTGCGAAACCAATGAAGCGTGATCAGAAACTCGAACAAAGATGGACATCGCACATTCAAACACAACGCAGCGAGAGACGTGAAAACACACCCGGAAAGACAATCAAGCTGGGTTTTCGAAGCTCAATAAAGAACTCTATGTCAATCCCAAATGGTTTTGAGCACCGAAGCAAAGTTGAAACAACTGAATATTAGGTAAGTATCGGCGTTATAATCTTTCTTTCTTGCCAAGATTTCTCAGTCTCCTCCCCCTCTCTCTCTTTGAAATAAATGGGCCTAAATTAGGCCTACCAAATGCTCTCTGGATTATTGGTCGAAGAAGCCGGTAGAGTTGGAGACAGTGGAGAGAGAGCCAGGTGACCCGTGCAATTTATAAGCCGCAAAACTATGAGCCAGCAAGATTTCTGTAAACAATATGGAAGTGAAATGAATTAAATCGTTATATCAATCAAGCCACACGACCCAACCTGGCAACCTATCATTGTCATTATTGTACCAAAAATCCGATGAAAGAATGGTGTCCCTAGTAACGTGCTGTGCGGCGGATTAGATCGGTGGTTGTTTTAAATTCTGGCCAAAGAAGTACACCACTCCTGTTTGTGAAAGTTATTTGATTCATCAGTATGAGACAGAAGCTCAGCAAAATATTGAACAGAAAAATAAACACAAAGAATAAATGACAACATGTACAAGTAGGCAAATTTAGATTTCCACTTTTTTACCAGCCTTTTTTGTATGTATTTTTTATAGGAACCTTGGGTCAAGGACTGGTTGCAAGTTCTTAAATATTAGGACATTTCTACATTTTTGCTACCAAAATTTTGCTACCTAAAAGTGTGTGTAATCACCTTGTTGTGGTCAGGTAGATATTAAACTTGTTGCCTTTTTGTTAAGAAATATCTGAAATATTTTAATTCTCCTTGTACGGAGTACTTAAAGATTGTAGTATTGAAATTGCATGCACAATAACACACTTTTTTAGAAAGTGTTGTGATGCAGAGGTCTAATCCTCTGACTTGGGTTAGAAGCTGAGAATAATTCAGAGGGCGGGCATTTGCGCCTCAACAATGTTAGCATCATGACAAAAGGTCACAGACTCATTTGTGTTTAGTGACTGCTGCTATCTAAGCATTTAATGCTAAAACCCACAACTTTACCTTCAAAGCTTACCCCTATTCAGTCTAATTTTGGATAATGTTTGTGTTGTGATTTAGTATAAGCTCTGCATGTTTAAGCATATTTGGACTATATACTTTAAACCTTAATTTACTTTGTATTGTAAGAAAAGATCTTGTCAAGAAGTTCAATGCTCTTGACAGATGCTTTAAGATTTGGTATGGATTTCAGTTCAATTCATTGATTTAAATTCCACTACATACAAACTCCAATATTAAACAACTTACAAAAATTAAATAATTGCAGATTACAAATTAAAATACAAGGATACAGACAATACACATAAAATAATAGAAAGATACATTACTACGTAGAGAATTGTATGAAGGGGAATTCTTAAGGAGGAACTCTCCAGTAGCTAAGCTAATCGAGGAGAGAGCACCCCCTTTTCAGAAAATATGTGAATTTTTAAGCACAATTTGAGAAACTATGAGCAAATGGTGGCTACTAAATTCATTTACTCAAAAATTTAGCCCAACGACCGTTGTACATCAAAGGACAAGAGCGTNAAAACTCCAATATTAAACAACTTACAAAAATTAAATAATTGCAGATTACAAATTAAAATACAAGGATACAGACAATACACATAAAATAATAGAAAGATACATTACTACGTAGAGAATTGTATGAAGGGGAATTCTTAAGGAGGAACTCTCCAGTAGCTAAGCTAATCGAGGAGAGAGCACCCCCTTTTCAGAAAATATGTGAATTTTTAAGCACAATTTGAGAAACTATGAGCAAATGGTGGCTACTAAATTCATTTACTCAAAAATTTAGCCCAACGACCGTTGTACATCAAAGGACAAGAGCGTCTCACATACACGTACGGTCGCCATCTTGACACGTGCGAGTCTTTATGTCTTAATGATCACCCTTTAAAGTTGGTTATAATTTCATATTTGGTATGCCACACAATCTTATTTGGGAAAATTTTCAAACTTGATGACTCAAGCAGCTATGTTTAAACAGTTCTGGACAGATGACTAGCTTATGATAGTGCAAGATATCAACACAAGAAATGAACTTTGGTCTCTGCCTTAGAAGCTATTTGTGCACACAAAAGTTTTGTATCAATTTTTGGCCCAGTTTTAAACATCATTTGAAGAATTCTGAAGAAAGAAAATTATTTTACTTCCACTGCTGTTGAATTTTGAATGAAAAATATAAAACAGAGTGTTCAATATGAATACTGAAATTGCTTGGAATGGATGTACTTCGCTGAAGCATAATTTAGTAAATTTGCTAGGAAATGGATAAACCTCAAAGCTAAGTCACAAAAGGAATATAATTTAGTATCATACAAACAATAGCTTTATGTTGGAAGAATGGTATAAGCCTGCTCATTCTTAATTCCTGCTTTGGTGGCTTTTGTTTATTTTAAGATAGCATTGATATTGTAATGAATGTTTCATTAGAACTTTAAGCAGCTGCTCTAATCCCTTGAAATATTGATTGTGAAAGATTTGGATCCCATGTAGCTTATCTTACATAAACTGTGGCTTAATACATCAAAAGAATTTTGAAATATATTATTTCTCTATATCATGTTGCTAGGTAGGAGTGNTGCTAGGAAATGGATAAACCTCAAAGCTAAGTCACAAAGGGAATATAATTTAGTATCATACAAACAATAGCTTTATGTCGGAAGAATGGTATAATCCTGATCACTCTTAATTCCTGCTTTGGTGGCTTTTGTTTATTTTAAGATAGCATTGATATAGTAATGAATGTTTCATTAGAACTTTAAGCAGCTGCTCTAATCCCTTGAAATATTGATTGTGAAAGATTTGAATCCCATGTGGCTTATCTTACATAAACTGTGGCTTAATACATCAAAAGAATTTTGAAATATATTATTTCTGTATATCATGTTGCTAGGTAGGAGTGAGGTGAATTTCTGCTAGTTTTGCTCAATGTTGAATCACAAAGGAAGCAAAGATTGTCAAAATTCTGAACAGCATTTTAACACAAGATAGAATTGATCCCTAGAAGGTACACCTAAACTTGTTTGCATTGTTTTTGGTTAAGAATAAATACTAACCTGAGAAAAATGGGGTGGGAATATGCACCCTTTGGCGCCACCCCTGCGAGATCTGAAAGAGACATTGATGTGAAATTTTTGTAAAATTGGGCCTAACAAGGCCACCACTTTATTGCCAGTCAATAACTGAGGTACTCTTATCCTTTGTTTTTAGCACTTGTAAAGACTGAAAGGATAGCATTGTCCTTACAATCACTTCACAAAATGTGACATCATACAGCCATTTTGTTTTCATTCATTTAAATTCTTTCGACTTTACACCCCTTCAGCTTCTTATAAGGCCTGGCTTTCATTTTTTGGCAGGGTTTTACAATCATACCTCCCATCATGCTCCCAAGATATGACAATACAAAATGTATCCTGTGCTTTCCTAGCCTGTGTCACAGACCACTCTGATTATGGTATTATGGTCTGTGAGGCAGGCTAGTGCTTTCCTTGTATTTGAAGACAATTGCTGCTATTGTCTATCATGCTGCTTCAAGTTGACTCACATCTTTACAAAATCTGTTAGAACTATATATAGAACTCAGACTATAGATTTTATTGGATCATGCTATAACAATTCTTTTAATTCCCAAAGGGATTATAAAAAGAAGAGAGCCTCTGAAGATACCAATCACTGGGGAATTAAAATAACTTTCAAGGTGATCAAAATAGAATTTATTTTCTTTCAGAATGTTGCTATCTGAGAACTACTTGCATTATGTGAAGGATATGGAGCCAAGAGGCCCAGCTGACTATGAAGTAATCTCAATAGAAGATCTAGCTTTGATCCCAAGAAAGGCATCAATTTCTGATACAAGTTCAAATGGAATTGGAAGCCATGATTCAGGACATGACAGTTACTTAGATGATGGTGAGAATTCTTTTTTTATTATTTGTTTACATCATTTCTGATGCAGTTGTATCTTAAAGATCCATTGCTAACCATGATCCTTTGTGGCACCAAAGTCGACTTTCGTATTATCTGAAAGTTACTTCTGGCCTAGGTTCTTTTTGTCTTGCTTTTCATTCAGCACACTGACAATGGGCCCTTCAGTCTTTGAAGTTAATGTTCTGAGCATTTAACAATTACACAGTTTGCCTTGAATGCAGCAAATCCCAAAAAACAGCATCTTCCTTTAAAAAGAGGCAACAACAAACTCCTAAATTGTAAAAATTTATGAGATGAAATTATGTTGAGGCATTTTAATTGCATTTTCATTTACAAGCAAAACAAATGGAAACATGAGATTATTGATGGGTTTTTTCAGCAACCCTGTGTCCTATGGGCCCTGAAGACCCTAAAAGGTTAATTTGGTTCAACTTGAACAAAAAAATGTTTTCAAAATCTTTGAAAAATCCTTGAAAGTTTTTAATAGCGCTTTGGAAGAAGGGTACTAGAACTGTTCTACAGTGTTGCTAAAAATAACCTTTGGCTTGAGGTTTTAACAAAATCTGGCCCACAAGGGCTTTCTCTCTGACTTTATGTTTCTCAAATTCCTTCGAGGGTAGCGTATTTCAGACCTCATTAATGTGCACGAGCGCACGAGCGCCGCTCGCATGCACACAATATCATTACACATCTGTTGCTAGCATCTTTAAGCTACTCAAGAGTGATTTGATTGCAGGCACATTTTTCCCAATCATTTGCTCGCAGGCACAGAATATTTTTAATGAGGCCTGGCGTATTTGTGCACAGTGAAATACCATCAGAATTTTAGGTTTGACCTTTAATGTTTTTATTGTGCTGGCTTATGGATTGATGATGACGATCTTAAATGGGCTGTGTCACTAAAAGCTAAACAAATATTGAAACAGACAAGCAAATTTCGATATTTGTATGCAAAAATTCCTGTTTAATTGATTAAAGAAAAAGGATGATGTGACTTCCCAGCAGCATTTTGGTCTTTGGGTAAAAAAAGAACTCGCTCCAAAACCCCTCGAGATTGGTCTATATCTTGGCAATCATTAAAAAAATCGAATGTTTAAAAGAATGGACAGAAAGATGCAATTGTTAAAGTTACCAGGCAGTGTTGCTATTGTCCTGAAAAAATTTCAGGTTTGCTTCAAGAAAAGATTTTTGAAGCCCTAATTTTGTGAGAAGGTCCATTTTTATAGGATTAATTTGTATTTAGTTTTTAGATATTTTTTTAAAAGTATTATTGCAATGTTAATGGAGGGCCCCTCGAAAAACCAGCTTTTAAGCTGAAGGGCTACTCTCCCTAAAGAATTTGAAAATGGAAAAAAAATGAAAACGAAACGGGGATCCAGCAACTTCAACCTGGGCCAAGTACAAATTAAGATCATGCGCATTATGCAAAGTAAGACTTAGCATTTCGCATTTGATAACAATATCAAAAAGCATGCTCATTCCTATAGGAACGGGATACTCGGGTGACGATGAAGAATCTGTCAGATGTGATATTTGTTCGAATGGCGTGGACTCAAGTAATCACATAAGAGAAAATGGCTGCCACAAAAGGAAAAGTAAGCGACGGAGCAAGAGAAACAAAAACAAAAGAAGGATGAAGAAGAAGCTGAAAGAAGCGAAAGAAAATGGAATTATCCTCAGAGAACTACCAAAGAACGATAATTTTGAATTTGAGGGCGAGAAAAAAGTTGAGATGAAATGGACTCTCGAGTGCTTTTTGGACACGAATTTGATACCGAAGTTACGGCGCGTTATCATTGATAGAGGGAGAGAAGAGGATTTAGGAATGGACAATTTGATGGTGTTTGATGAGTCATCTAGGTACTCTGAAATACAGAGCTGGAGGCAAAGTATATTGATACAGTTAGGCCAACGGAATGCAAAAGAGACGAATGACTTTGACATGTTACCAACGCATTTATCTTGTGACTCATGTATCGAACTAAGACAAAAAGAAATCCAAATCGCATTGAATGAAGGTAAAAGTCTGAAAATGTCCGAAAACCCAACCCCATACATGATGGGACAAAATCGGGAGCGCACGAAGAGTGAAGAATCCAAGGCCTTATGGAGAAAGAAAGTTGTTTATGATTTGAAGCTGAACAGTTGTCGTGCCTTAGCTTGCATCAGAGCTGTTCGAAGAGAAAGTGTCGTCACGACATCGTATCGATTTGGAAAAAATCCTAAACGACATAATGGTGTGTTGGAAAAATGTGACGAGGAAGATTGGGAAGTGTATGAAATAATTTCAGATGATGAATTTTTATGTCCAATGAATGGTTTGTAGCTTAGTTTTATATGCTTAGTTTTGCATCCTTTTCGCAGCGTAGTTTATTTTGTAGAATATTTTTAGGTTGATTGAAAATTGTAATTATTAACCATTTACACCGCGGGGAGCTTATTTATTTGGAATTGTTAGAAAGGGGCCCATTTCCGAAAGGGCATTGCCTTATTTGAGGTGAGGCAGCACTCAGACATGGATACACAGTTATTGCTTTATGCAGCTTTCGGAAGAAAGCAAGACCGAATAGTTTGCAAAGAGATGCTCCAAAAGTTGTTTTGCTTTGAAGGATGATCGTCGGGAGACATTGTCTAAAAAAATTTGGTAAGCTTATTTCGAGTTGTGGCTAGGCCACAGAGTTCTTTAACTTTTGAACTAAGAAGTAAGCAGATTGGGGTTTCACTTTGTCAAAAACCGATTTGAATTAAGCGTTTTTCATCAAACGAAACCGTGATTTGAAAATATGAAATTCATGTCTTGATGCCATAAACAAACTGCAGTATACTGATATGGACTATACTAAGACTCATCCAGAAGATATTTTTAATGTTTACTATATTATCTCTCCTCGGCATTTCGAGGATATTCAAAGATGTTCGATAGTTAAAAAATGCCCCTACCAATTGATTACTACCAAATTAGACTAACAGTAAAAACTACGAATTGTCGTGCAGTAATGTGGACCTAAGATAAACCAATGCTGGACACTGGTGTCTTATCCTTGATTTCTACACTTCGATCATATATGGAAACACTACTCACTCAAGTCCCGAGGATTTGAACAAACAAGTCAAACATTGAACATTCTTTATCGAAACAGACATTTTAAACATTTGGCAAGGATATAATCGCAGTGGCAGTAAAGTGGCCTTTAGCAGCTGGCAGTAGCTATTATACAAAGAGTCTGGATCGAGCAATGTTTTTAGACATTTTTATACCAAACGTTCGATTGAGCAGCATTAGACCTTTTTATCACTGTTGTGCATATTTGAAAATTTGTCAGATTTCTGCAAAAGTTTATTAAAATATCGCTCGATCCAGACTCTTCTGTTGAGCTAGAATGTCTGTTGTACGTTTTTCGTCGATATATTTAAACATTTTGTTTAGAATTGATTTATAATAAGTAACCCCATACTTCCCGCTGCCAAGATAAGGCAAGTTTGTAAATGACTTATCTCTTATTTGTACGTATCTCGTTGCTGTTGTGCTCTACTTTAGCGTTTCTAGATGTAGCCTGCGCGCAGCCTCACTCCTCCTCAAAGGAAAAATATCTATTTTTCCTGTGAGGAGGAGTTGAGGCTGCGCGCAGGCTATTCTGGATGACTTGATAAAGCTAAATCTTCTTGTTTATAGCATTAACTTACACCCATTTTTTAAAATAAGAAACAGCTTATAAGAACAGGTAGGCTCCATTTTTTAAACTTAAGAAACCACCCTGCCTGAATTTAAAAAGCTAAGAAATTTTTGTAATTTGTAGCTTTAATTTTCCCAGGTCATTCAAAAATGTTTTGATACTGTACAATCATAGTGGATGTTTTGGCATTGTTTTGAGTGCGAATTATGTTATAGCATATTTTGAGATCTTACTAAGTAATTTGGAAGCCCTTCTAACAAAAATATATTGGTTCTCACTTAGGGCATTAACAGTATAAGAAACATATAAGAAACATNCCATTTTTTAAAATAAGAAACAGCTTATAAGAACAGGTAGGCTCCATTTTTTAAACTTAAGAAACCACCCTGCCTGAATTTAAAAAGCTAAGAAATTTTTGTAATTTGTAGCTTTAATTTTCCCAGGTCATTCAAAAATGTTTTGATACTGTACAATCATAGTGGATGTTTTGGCATTGTTTTGAGTGCGAATTATGTTATAGCATATTTTGAGATCTTACTAAGTAATTTGGAAGCCCTTCTAACAAAAATATATTGGTTCTCACTTAGGGCATTAACAGTATAAGAAACATATAAGAAACATTTGGTAGCAAAATGGGCCTAAAATTTTAAGAAACTGCCTACCAACCCCAACCTCGTTCCCATGACCAACCCCGGACCTTAGTTTCTTATAAAGAAAATGAGTGGATATTGTTTCTCTACCAATTCGCTTTTGCCGATATGTTGGTGCGTTCTTTTGGGCCTACATTAACTTGCTTGCTTCGATTAGGGTGCTTTCTTTTGGGATTCATAGCGGTTTTTATTCGCTTTTGATAAGAGAAGCAAATTAATTCACAGAATTATCAATTCGTTAATGTTTCTCAGCAAAAGGAATCGTTCTTTTCCATCAAAATGATTTAACTTTAAAAATCGAATCCAAGTTGAACTAAGGAAAGTTAGTTGCATTCCATCCAGAAGAACGCACTCTATGTTTTTGGCTGCTGGAAATTAAAATTGGCGTATGTGTTGTAGCTTGGGGAAGCCTTTGATGAATTTATTTACGCCTTTTTAGTGTGGATTCGCAGAAATTGTAGCCAGTATGAGATTGGGCCTAAAGACAGTCCTCGTTCGCATTTGTTTTGATTTTATCTCAACTTCATTATCAATGCTTGTGTGAAAGTTTTTGACAAGAACTTCTACACAGACTATGGATAACATTTATTTGTTCGTGAAGCGAAACTTGCTCTGTAATTTTTTTAAATATTCTTTAAATCTCATAGGAACAATTAGGACTGGAACAATTTAAGGGTGTTCTCTTGTGATTGTCTGGTGTTAACACGAGCAAAAAAATTTAATAAAAGGGGAGTCCTCGGAAACGAACTTTGCTGGCTATGACTGACTGCACAGAATTAGCTATATCTAATATTTATGACTTTGCAACTAATTGAGATAAAACTCTTGTTATAATTTACTGCTTTTATGAGTTTTACATGAGGATAGATTTGCGCTGAATGCATTTACAGTTTATTTAACAATCAACGATCGAATTTTGTTGGAATGTGGTCATTTTTGTTTCGTTTTCTTTCCTCAGTTTTACTCAGCCAGGGTTGATCTAATGAACGTAAAATAAACAGCGTGTCCCAGAAGATTTGTGCAAATCGCGGGGAAATAAGCGAAATCTATTTACACCCACGAATTTTTCAATGGCCTATTTTGCCCCGTTCCGACTCATTTTTGCCCCTGCCTTTAGCCTTGCCCTATATCATATCATATCATATAAATATTTAGGCATGATGCCCTATCAGCTACTACATTGTATACAATAATAGCTTAAATTATAAATATATTAAATCAAAAACCTAAAAGGCTGCTCTTCCTAGGGGTCGTGCTTTAATCTTCACTAAGGTACATGAATACGCCCAAACCCCCAAAACCCCACAACATCCCGAAAACTACTATGTTAAATATGTTAGGCGGGGAAAAGCTTTCTTCAATTTTTTCTTAGCTTCATTTCAGAAAACTTAATTCCCCCATGCCTATTTCTCCAATACCAACTCATTCTAGTATTACCAAACTTGTCTGTGTTGGTACAAAATAGATTGTTCAAATTGGCATAGAAACACGAATGATACGCCCATCCTCCTTTGTATGTCACAGCGCAGTTCCATCAAGCCATATCGTTATTGTTGTCATATGTTGAGAATTTCATTCCCTGTACAGCTACCATCGAATAAGGGATGCTTCCAGAATGCGTACCAAGATTTAGCGTGTACTGTGTAGCCTCGTTATGAATCTTTGTACCAGAGTATTCAGCAAATCCGTGTATATCATTCCAATCTCTGATGTCGAAACGGAGGGTCACATCGCCTGATGATGTTAGTTGATGAAAAGCGTATAAGGAGGCGAGCGAGCCCGCTTATCGGGCTGGAGCTCTTTGCCGAGATCTCACCTTATCCCTAATTCTAATACAAAATTTGTTGTCTGTTCATATGAGCCGGCGGGCGGGCTGGCTTTTGCTATTCAGCTAGGCGTGTCTTTCGTTGGCCTATCAGGTTTAGTTTAGAATAGGTTTGAAAATCAAGTAATTATCTCACAACGTGATTCTTTTCTAGCGTTGATTAATTTGTGTCCAGCAGGAGGTTAGGCCCATAGCAATAGAGATTTACCAAATGGAAAGGCATCACTAATAAGATACGAAGAATCAAGCTGTGAGGAAATTTTTCCCAACCTGTTTTATTTCCATTTCATTTCATTTCATTTAAAAAGAGTGCTCATACACACGAGCATCATCTCCTTCATTTACGAAACACGATAAAAAATAAGGAATGTTGCTTGTACTGCTAACAACTTAAGACTGTTCACGTAATACGAAAGCATTTTTAAGGAAAGTTGCCATCTCTTTCATCAGGACAAAATCGTCATTTGACAACATAAAGATAAATATCTCGCGTAGTGCTAAGTTCTCAAAATTAGGGACCTGTTCCCGAAAAAATAGCAAAAGTTTATCACGAGGCTCGTTATATGCATTGCATGTTAATAAAAAAAAAATTCGTTCTCAATGCAGTTTAGATTGCATCGCCTAAATATTCTATCCTTTTCTGGTACACCTTTATGTCTACCAACTTCTATTTCCAGTTTATCACGAGTCGTATCGCCCTAAGCAGTCAACTGAACGGAGAGAAGAATTGATAGAGGAACAAGTTACTTTTCGTTTTCGAAGGGACTGATCAACTGATCATTTCCAATCAAATGTAAATAATCACTTTTCAATCAAATAACATCGATTATGATCATACAATCAAGTAAACATAACTTTCATACTATGTAGTAAGTGGCTCAAGCCACTTGCAGTCAAATTCTAGCCTATCAAATCTCTGTATTTCCCCTTGACGTAGATCAGTTACCCAAATATGGTTTGGCGCGTGTCAAGGTCATTGTCTTTGCATGGCTATTTTTATCAAAGGTTTATATATGCTTAGATCCCTTTCGAAGTTGTTGTTGTTATACGCGCGATTTTACTGCACAACTTAATTTCTTGAATACCGAAAAGTTTAAAAGGCATGTCTACTTCCTTCTCACTCGATGCCGCCATAAAACTGTTCCCAGTTAGGCCAGCTCGTTGTATCCGAGGTTTTATTTCTCGATCTGTCGTAGAAACCTGTTTCAATCTAGTTTCTTTGAAGTTAGGGTAATTTCTTAAATTGTTCACAAGCAAAACGTCGCCCTAAAGGTTTATAACTTACATACAAGATACAATATAATGCTACTACCCAACGAGCGTACATCTTTCGGTAAATCTAGTTCCTTCTTACTTTCATTTCAGAAAACTTGATGCTTCCATAAAACGGTCCCCAGTTAGGCCAGCTCATTTGATCTGGCAATGTGTTTCTTGACTTATTATAGAAGAGGCTATTCAGACTAGGATAGAAGCATTCATAGTACCACCAGCCTCCTTTTGAGAATTCAGCACAATTCAGGTGTGTCTTGTCGTTATCGTTGTCCCAAGTGGAGAATTTTTCTTCTCTTGATGTCAACATTCCGTCCTCAATGCTCCCAGAATGTGGACCAAGAGTTAATTTGTACTCTGTAGCCTCGTCATGAACCTTGGTGTTTGGGTATTCAGCGAATCCATGAGTCTCGTTCTCATTTCTGAGGTCAACACGAAGGGTGGCATTGCCAAATGAAGTAAGCTGATGGATAGCTTCCAGTCCAAGCCAAAAGTCGCCTTCTGGATTTCCAAACCCTAAAAGATTTATGAATGCAAGATGAGTTAAAAAATGTTTTGTCGTTTGCCGGACTGTCTGATTGTATATTATGTCGGTCCATTAGCAGTGCAAAGATTACCTTTGTTGGCGAAAAACATCCTGAAGATACCATTGTTTTAAGCTGCATCGTTCCGCTAAACGATACATAATGTTCTTTCTTGAAGTTTTCGCTTATGTAAAACTAGGCAGTATAAGCGCTCTTTAGCCTCACTGCATAAGGCCCTCAACTTACGCTCATCTCATTGAATTGAATTGCTGTTGTTGTTGTCGCTGCAGTGAGGCAAGCAAAGTGTTGTTGTCGCTGTAGTTGTAGCGTTATCAGTTCAGTCAAGGAGCGAAACTACGACATGTATTGAGTCTAAGCGCTCGCTTTACTCGCGATTCAAAATTCCTAGCTTTTACCGAGCGCTCATTCAACGATCAAATTTGCCAAACCTATAGCTGATATAGTGGCTCACTGTTAGACTTACTACATTCGTCGTAGTTATCGCTATTGGCTGCAAAAATGTGTTGCTGTTGTTGTGAATAGTGATAACTTTGCCGAGTCTAGCTCACTGTTGTATTGGCAGAAATGGATTCGAAGTAGCAGAAATGTATTCAAAATAAAGCATAAGAATTAAATGAAGAGAAGGACCTTCCTACATAGTCTTTCCTTTTTGACGAAGAGTATGCCTATTAGAATCCCGGGGTTAAAATCTTGCTTCAAAAAGCTGTGTATCTTCTATGTATAATGATAATGAAGCTTGACGGAGCTGATATGGTAAGGCACGTACCATGTTTGTAGTCTTGCCAGTTTCTTATGAAGTTTGTTGAACCATCCAGCCTCCTTTGGATGACAGTCCATCCACCACCATTTGTAGTCATGTCACAATATGCCTTAACATATTGCATATTAGGTAGAAGGAGTGTGATTGGTCCGTTGTCTTTGACCCCTGCGTCTTGTGCCTCCTTGCAGTCTGTATAAACTGAGAAATAAATATACTGGTTGAGTTTTGGCAAACTTGCTGCCAGGATAAATTGACTTGTGATTTGTAAGTCAATATTTTTGCATAGTCTTTATCTGTACACGAGTTAGGAACGTCCCGCAATAGGAGGAGATGTAATAATCATTTTAGCCTAATGGTCTTTCTAAACCTATACAAGGTGTTCTAAAAACCCACGTTTACTTGCCTCTAATGAATAAAATATTGGAAATAAATACTGTTCACACTTTCAACAGTTTAACGTAGATATTTATTCTTTATTTAAACTTTTGGTAAACTCTCCAAATTTACCAGATACCTCCAAAATTTGGTGTTGCATGTCATAAACTATTGACCGTCATGCATTGTATGAATTCGAAACTCAGGAAATTGCCGATCAGAGGTAAATTGACAGGCTTAAATTTCAGAACAGAAATTTTGTTGAAAATAAGATGTCTATAGCAGAGTGTTTCAAAATTCTGTTCCTAGCCGGTTAAAAGTTTATGTCAATTTAAATATATTGGGTTATTGTAGCCGCAACAAGTCAAAATTTCAGGATTCGTTTTTGAATCAAAAGCAGTCGAACCTGGCCAAATTCTGTAAAATCTTCAAAGCTTTCTGTTTAGGATTATACTCACCTATAATTGAAGTCTTCTTCCAAACTGCAAAATAGTCAGATGTGCTTTTGACGGAATCTTTCAAATCCATTGCGCCATTTTCACTTGTTTTTACGACGTAGTTGCACCCTTTCTTTAAACTGCAACTATGAATTGGTTGTGTTTCGCCAATAATTGACAATTTATGATTGGTATTATTTTCGTCGATTCGTTCAAAATATGTCCCTTGAGACAGAACCAAGTGGCATTTCAGCAAGATGAGAACTATATTTTGGAACAAACGGTGCTTCATTATAATTTTTGACAGACGAGGTTGCAAAGCAACTTGCTTCTTTCTCTGAGGTTCAAAATTTCTGAGGTTCAGAAGAAACGACATCCACTGTTTGACCTCACGTCGAACGAAAATAATTAGGCCTATATCGTATTTTGGGACTCAACAATTACAATTGGGCAGTTTGCACTGTTTCCATAACATCGTTATGAATATGCAGTGAATTTTCAATGTTCTTTCATGACAAGTCGTCGCTTTTCAAGTAGAATACGACAAAATGCTGTTTCTTTAAAATGTTCAACAAGCAGCAGTAAAATAGCGTCGAACGAAAACAATTGGGCCTATCGTATTTTGAAATGTAATAACTACAATGGGGCATTTGGAACTGTTTCCATAATATTGTTGTGAATATACAGTGAATTTGCAACGTTCCTTTCAAGATAGGTCATTGCTGTTTAAGTACGACAAAATGCTGTTTCCACAAATTCTTTTAGTGTTCACCCATCAATTACAATGTCTTACGAATTAAAAATAATGTCAGCATGAGATATTTTACAATAAATGTTTTTGTTTCAATGAAATAATTCCGAAGGCTATATGCATGAAAATGAATACGCTAATGTTGGTTTCCTGACGTCATTTTTTACTAGGGGCCTTGGCAAAAACAGTAACTAAGGGACAAGGGCAGATTTTGTAAAAATAGCATCCACTATTGCTTCTGTAAGCAAAATGATTAGCATTACCAAACTGAGGGTTTTCTAGGGCCGATTAGTCACGCTGCAAATGTAAATCCAGCAAACTGCAAAAGATGCCTCGAATATGGATTGGTAATTCCAAGGGGTAAATCACACACAAAAACCACAAAAATCACCAAAAAATCACACACAAAATGAAAAAAATAAAAAATAAATCTCGTGATTTTAAAATCACAAAAATCACGAACACTTTTTTGTGAAGTGATTTGCCCCTCGGGTAATTCACTCATTGTGCATGCGAGAAGGGGTTGTTAAGAGAAGATACGAGTGTATATCGAAATAAGGAGGATGGGTCTAAACACATCTGCCTTGAAATTTCGTTTATTTAATTCAGATGCGGAGCAGTAAGTGTTTGAATTACAAATTAAAACACAACTAGATTTGTTGCAAATAAAGAAGAAGGTGCGTATCTTCCTGAAGAAACTAATATACACATAGTTTATTAGTTTTTATAAGAAACCGTGTTTACGGTAAGAAACTGCAGGCTCACTTTTTCAAAAATTCAGAAACATGGCTGCCTGGATTAAAAAAGCAAAGAAACTTCTGTAAATTGCAGCTTTAATTTGCCTTCGTCGTGCAAGAATGTTTTAACACTGTGCAGTATTGACAAATGTTTTGAAATTGTTTTGCGTGCGATTTCTGCCAAAACTGGTTTTGAGATTTTGATAGGCACTTTGAAGCCCTTATAACGAATATAATAATAATTCAAGAAATTCATAAGAAACTTTTGGTAGCAACATTGTCCTTAAATTTAAGACGCTAACCCCATTTAAGAAGCTACCAACCCTGGACCTAAGTTTCCTATAAAACATACGTGTAGATTGATTATTTCAAATGTGTTCGCAATTAAAGCAATTTAAATCTTTTTGTCTCGCTGACTTGTGTATGTCAGATGTATCTGTCATGAAATTTTTAAATAATTTCGACCGACTGTATTCATGTTGGATGGGAATAAAACAGGTTGGAAAAAATTTCCTCACAGCTTGATTCTTCCTATCTTATTAGTGATGTCTTTCCGTTTGGTAAGCAAATAGGTGTATCTCTATTGCTATGGGCCTAACCTCCTGCTGGACACAAATTAATCAACGAAGAAAAACAAACAAATCTCTTTTGCTAAGGTCCTAATCTCTTGCTGGACATAATTATTCAATGTTAGAAAAACTGACCTTGCTCTTTAGGAAGATGTTTTGCGTGCGATTTCTGCCAAAACTGGTTTTGAGATTTTGATAGGCACTTTTGAAGCCCTTATAACGAATATAATAATAATTCAAGAAATTCATAAGAAACTTTTGGTAGCAACATTTTCCTTAAATTTAAGACGCTAACCCCATTTAAGAAGCTACCAACCCTGGACCTAAGTTTCCTATAAAACATACGTGTAGATTGATTATTTCAAATGTGTTCGCAATTAAAGCAATTTAAATCTTTTTGTCTCGCTGACTTGTGTATGTTAGATGTATCTGTCATGAAATTTTTAAATAATTTCGACTGACTGTATTCATGTTGGATGGGAATAAAACAGGTTGGAAAAAATTTCCTCACAGCTTGATTCTTCCTATCTTATTAGTGATGTCTTTCCGTTTGGTAAGCAAATAGGTGTATCTCTATTGCTATGGGCCTAACCTCCTGCTGGACACAAATTAATCAACGAAGAAAAACAAACAAATCTCTTTTGCTAAGGTCCTAATCTCTTGCTGGACATAATTATTCAATGTTAGAAAAACTGACCTTGCTCTTTAGGAAGAAAATGCTTCCCCACGTGTTTTTTTCTTCGGTTGGGCAAGAAAACAATGTTTTACGAATTTACAAGACGTGTTTTCGGAAATTGATTTATTAGTAGCGGTGGGAGATTTGATTCATAGCAATATACATTACATAATCGAGCGTCTTTTCACTTACACCTGCTTACCTTGCGGACAGATGATTTTATGCAACGAAAATAATCATGTTTTGAGATAATTACTTAAATTTCAAACCTATTCAAAACTAAACCTGATAGGCCAACGAAAGACACTCCTAGCTGAATTGCAAAATCAGTAAACATTATATATCATATCACTGGAAATTATATCAAATTTCACAAGATCGGAGAAAACCGAAAACAGAGTGTACCATATACATTATATGCAAAATTTGTGTGCAAATTTCTCCTGGCAAAACTGACCATGAAAGACACTTTGTTCCAAAATACTATTCTCGTCTTATTGAAATTTCATTTTGTGCTGTCTCAAGGGACATATTTTGAACGAATCGATAAAAATAATGGAACTGAAATATCGATGATTGGTATGACGAGAGAATTTCATGGCTGCAATTTAAAGACAGCGTGCAACTATGTTGTAAAAGCAGGCGAAAATGGTGCAGTAGAAATGAAAAATTCCTTGGGAAGCCTATCGAATTATTTGGCAGTTTGGAAGAAGATTTCAGGTGAGTACGTGTATTCTTGCTGCAAATAGACAAATTCAGCTAATGTTGTTTTCACCCACTTCAGATCACGTGATTGTCCTCTTGAGAACACTTTCTTTTCATACAAGTATACAAGTTAAGAACTTTCTTACCATGAAAATCATGATGCGAGCAACTGTATCAACAGATCTCAAGTGTAGGTCAGGTCACTCGACCTGAAGTGGGTATAAACAACGGTAGCTGAATTTGTCAATTTGAGTCAAAACGGTTCAAAGTAGACAGCATAGGCTTGTTATATATGGCTATTTATATCTTTCTTGGGATTGGATGGCTTGAAAGGAACTTTCGATATTTTACTGTAATTCTACTGTTGACATCTTTGTCATCTTGATTATTGAATTATAGCTTTTTATATCCCAACTCATTTGAGGTTTTGACGTCAAATTCTAAATCGTAAACCATCAGAGCGGTATACATCCGCTTACCACTGTATTATATTATACACCTTCATAAACTATGGTTTGCTTGAAAGTTCTACCATTTCCTTCAATCAATTTGGAAATTACAATGGTTTTGATTTGTGCATAGATCCGTTACATAAAAAGCAAAACGCAGTAACTTTCAAATAGTCGAGATATCAAAACAGTTTACGATAGAATTACAGTAAAGTACATAAACTTTCTTCAAAGCTATTTCATCCAAGGATATGTGCAACAGCCATTTAACTACCTTCTTCAAAGATTTGAAACCTATGCTAAAGTGGACTCGGTTAGCTACTGCTGCCATCAGTTTCTGGAACCTTAAGGATTCGAAGCTGTAACGATAACAGACTGTTATTGACAATTCTCCAAAGCTGCTGAGTAACTGAAAATGTAGCGTGTTAAAATTCACCATTATTTGATGCCATCACTGATTTTGAGATTTACCTTTGCTGCGATGACACAGTCGTCGCATTCGCTTCAGAGATCACCATTCTTTTATTCCTCCGTAGGAATGACCATAATTTTCTGAGCTTGGTAGATAAATGAAATTTTGGCAAGAGATATTTAAATTTATCACCCTTCTTTCAATGTGTGCTGACATCTTCTGTTAATAGCCCATTATTGCATGCAGCTCGAATGAATTAGCTACCTCCCAGCCGGCATGCGACGTCAATGGTCAAATCGATGTCGAGATGTGGTAGAAAAAACGTCACGTTATTAAATGACTAGATATCGACGTCGAATAAACGTCGATAATGAAAGTTCAAAAGACCTCGAGATATCAACGTTGAATCGACGTCTTGATTTGGTCGAGACTTTGCAATGTCGCCAGAACCAATTTGGCCCTTGACACGAATGCACATAAAGAAATTTTCATGATCGGTAATATAGCAACCTCGAACCCAGGGTAACAATGGACTTAAGACACTGATAGCCCTGGAATCGAGGTTGGCGATATAGTAAACTTTTGATGATTTTTGAGAAAGTTTCCCTTTTTTGGGTCACCCGGTAACATTGTTAAAAATTATGAATTGAGCTAATCAGTTTACTCTCTAGTGTTTACAGACTGCAAGGAGGCACGAGACGCAGGGATCAGAGAGAGCAGAACAATCATTCTCCGTTTACCTAATATGCAATACGTTGGGGCGTATTGTGACATGACTACAAATGGAGGTGGATGGACGGTTATCCAAAGGAGGCTGGATGGTTCAACAAACTTCACCAGAAACTGGCAAGATTACAAACAGGGTATGTGTCTGCCTCAATTTATAGACTGATTGCGTTATCTTAGTTATCGCCATCTATATTACTAACTCATGGGCAGGCGAGATCAAAGGCTGAATTAGTGTGTCTGCCGCATTCATTCCTCCACCTTCCCGTGTTCCCTGAAGCTCGCTCTTCGTCTCGAAAAATCGACAGGAAAATGGAGGTGTGCAACGGCAATTCGATATCTTGGGGTGACCTCCTGCTGTTGGGGTATGAGTGGGGAGAATTTCTTGGCAGCCTATTTAGGCAGGTGATTGTTTGGTCAATTTATAGACTAATGGATGCCCAAACTAGAAACTAAAACCAGTTTGAGCAAACAATTAAATTAAAAATGTAAAAATGTGTTGTTGTAGTTGTTGTTGCGATAGCTGGAACTATCTAGTCGGAACTATATAGATAAATGTTTTCCTCCGCAGAAGCATACTAGTTGCGGCGCTCCTCCATAAAAGCACACATGCAGTGTCTAACCACGCATGCTATGATTCATAGAACATGTACCTTTAGACATTCCAGGAAATGACAAAACATTTTTTAACTCATCCTGCATTCATAAATCTTTTAGGGTTTGGAAATCTAGAAGGCAACTTTTGGCTTGGACTGGAAGCTATCCATCAGCTTACTTCAATTGGCAATGTCACCCTTCGTGTTGACCTCAGAAATGAGAACGAGACTCATGGATTCGCTGAATACCCAAACACCAAGGTTCATGACGAGGCTACAAAGTACAAATTAACTCTTGGTCCACATTATGGGAACACTGACGACGGAATGTTGACATCAAGAGAGAAAAAATTCTCCACTTGGGACAACGATAACGACAATATACGCTTTAATTGTGCTGTATTCTCAAAAGGAGGCTGGTGGTACCATGAATGCTTCCATTCGTCTAGTCTGAACAGCCTCTTTTACAATAAGTCAAGAAACATAGTGCCAGATCAAATGAGCTGGCTTAACCAGGGACCGTTTTTTGGGGGCATCAAGTTTTCAGAAATGAAAGTAAGAAGGAACTAGATTTACTGTAATAGACTATGTCCGTCTTTAAGAAGTTAAGTTCTATTGTATATAATATAAATAAGTTATATATTGTATATTATATGGTATAAGTTATATATAATAAGTTCTATTAGGTGTACCCATACCCATTAGTTGTCCAGTTCTCTTATCTGCATCTCTGTTCATCAATTTCTGACAAATTTTCAAACTATCTCCTTCGTCTTTTCCTATCCTCCTTTACTCCGATTTCCATTCCTACAAAGGAGAGAGTTTGAAAATTTGCCAGTTGCATATGGTCACTTGAACTGAAGTGGGCANATTGTTTGGCAAATATTTGAGATTTGCTTGGCAAGCAAATGTTTGTATGTTTGGCCATGTCGCAAAACATTGTTTGGCAAATATTTGAGATTTGCTTGGCAAACAAATGTTTGCATGTTTGGCCATGTCGCCAAATATTGCTTGACAAATTGACTAACATCAAAAACACTTGCCAAACAAATTGTGCTTTATTCTGCTTGTCATACAATGCTTTGCGACGTAAACAAATACCAAATGGCCAAGGCTTTACGGAACTCTTCAATTATCTCTTTTCGATCATTTAAGGAACATACAGAGAATGAATAAATGCAACTACGCAGAATAAAGTCGTCAATTTTATTAATAAAATGAGCTACGAGATATTAAACAATTACAAAAATGAAAGCGGTCATTTTTACGACAAAAATTGACATCGATGGTGTCTGTGCCTCCTTTCGTTGTCACATAAATCTTAGGTGACAGCTCCCAAAATTTTCGGAGCATTAAAAGCGAGTCTAATGTCACAAATTACGCTGAAATCTTTCGTCACTTTAAGCTCGAAGCTAACTAAATGCCAGATTCTAAACATCATGAACTCATTCCATAAAAGATTTCAAATATGTTCGTTATTAACATAGTTATTAATATCTTTGGAGCTGCTGCGAAAAGCGAAATGTGTAATGATATTTGAACCTCAATAACATTTGGGTCAAAGAATTGCCCGCTTGTTTGGGAAAATCTTGGTGTTTGAGCCTTACAGGGGCTGTATAAGCTAAACTTAAAAAAAACCACGACTTTTTCTCCCTAAGGCAGGCGAGTAGCTGCAGGTACATTGCAAATGAAGATATTTTCTACAGGTTTGACTTCCGTTGAATTAGCCAGTACAATCAGATTTTTCGTACCATCAAGGATTATGGAGATACAGCTGGATTCCGAGCCACAAGGTTTTGCTGTGTTTAGCCAAAAACACACGAAAGCCCACTGCAGACTGAAGTAATTATATCACACGCGCCCTTTGTTTACTAAAATCTTGTACAGCCCCAATATTCTGTATATTGCTTATATTATCCAAAAAATGACAGATGCAACGGCCACAGAACAGTAGAATAATTCTGCAAAAAGGAACACCTATCTGTCCATTTCGGGAGAAGAAACACATTCAGGTGGGGCAACTGCCACTAAAGGGTCTGTTTCAACCAGCATGCCTTGCAAGTGCCATCTCTTGGTTGGTCTTTGTTGTCGCCATTTTCATGGCCCATGGAAATGGCAACAACAAAGGGATGACACGAGCGAAGCATGCTGGTTGAAACAGACCCTTTAATATCTGCGCCAAAATTTCTTTTGGGAGGGATACAGTTGTTTACTATGGGTTCCGCTCTATATGTCATACACAAAATAAAGTATCTATTTTGTATTACTGGTCGTTTAACTGTCCAGAAGGGGATATTGTCAGTTTTAAAAATAATATCAAAATCTAAACGTGTTGTATTAACTAAAGTCGTGATTACTTAAAGATGATTAATCAAAGATGGAATAGATCAATTATCCCATACAAATTTCTAGTCATACCTAAATGTGTAAAATTTTTTACACCAACTAACTTCGAGTGAAAATCATCCCACTTATTTTCGCTACTTTAAAGTCCAAGTTAAAAATGTCCCACTGAAATTCTTCACGCCTTTTGTAGTCGAATCGGTTTGCACTGGCCTTGCTATTTTAAGTAGTCTAAGCGGCTGCCCAGGAGCAAATCAACTCTGCAAAACAGCGTGTCAATGCGCCCATAATGTTGTCACGCCACCTAGACCTGAAAGCGCGTGTTCTTGGGATCTTTGAATTGTAGTTCAGGGGTCGAGGGGGCTGTCGTAACTTCAAACGTTGCTATCGACAGGAATTTCGCTAATGTTTGCAGCGATGTCGGCAAACTTGGGTCTTTCGTCAGGTTTCTTACGGAAGCAATTGGTCATTAACTGATAAACTTCATCGGGACATTCTGCAGGGCGTTCCAACAACTGATTTCTCTTTATACTTTTGATAACTTCTTCGTCTGTCTTGCCAGTATATGGTTGCTTACAATAGCTGAAAATTTCCCACAGCACGATACCAAAGGCCCATACTCCGCTCTTCTCTGAGTATTCCTCGTCAAACAAAGCTTCAGGACTGAGCCAACGTAGAGGCACACTTGCGTTGTTGAAAATGTGGTAGTCGCTGGAGTAGAGATCTTCACTTAAGCTGAAGAAGGCAACTTTGATGTCGAGCTCAGGCGACATGACGATGCAATTTCGGCATGCAAGATCATGGTGTATAACGCGATTGGCTGAGAGATACTCCATAGCTCTGGCGATCTGTGCACATAGGCCTAGCTTGCTTGTTGTACTCATGCTCTTTGGGCGTGTCCCGTTCTTTGGTGATTCAGACAAATATTGCTTCAAATCACCCTGAAATTGAAAGGGATAATAATTTACTGGTCCGCACATTTTGATAGAGTACTTTGGTAGTTGACGTAATTACGAACAATTGTAAGGAGACAAAAATACGGTAAAACTACGACTTTCAAAACGTTTTAACGCTCAGCACAATTCCTCGATGATATTCTTACAGAGTTTTGCACCAAATATTAAAATAAAACAACTAAATAGTTTTGTATGACTAATTCTGTGTTATCGCAAATCTCTCCTGACATCTGATGTGAGACAGACTTGAGCACTGGGATCATAAACAAGGTAAGAAGCATTCAGTATGGGACTCAGATTCTTGAAACCACGAACAAAGTTCAATTCTTTGTTGATGCAGAAGATATATCATAAGCATTCTCAGGATGCTAAATCTAGCGCGTCTAATTCTTTGCTAAGATTGACTTTTCATTAAAGACCGCCTACCACCCATGATCCTCTGTACGTGCGGGAACCATCAAAACATCATATTGGCCGCAAACAA
This sequence comes from Aurelia aurita, assembly GCA_004194415.1. Taxonomy (NCBI): domain Eukaryota; kingdom Metazoa; phylum Cnidaria; class Scyphozoa; order Semaeostomeae; family Ulmaridae; genus Aurelia; species Aurelia aurita. The sequence goes on from REGM01000062.1 coordinate 679,438, forward strand.
ATATTTTGAACACAACAATAAGCTATTGTGAACATAAATAGCTTCAGGGAACAAAGCTTTCCTTATCCTTCAATTATTTTCTGGAATGTCCTTTGTTTGAAATCAAAAGCGATGACATAACAACGTTCATCTGAGGATTAAAAAGATAATCCAGCTTCACGATTGCTAGGCCAAAATTACTTTCACAAAGTAAGAAAATCACTGTGAAACCGTAAAGGATCATGGGGAGCACAGGGTCTTTAACAACAAAAAGATTCGGACCGAAGAATTATGGATAATATATTTTTGGATTTTAGATTCTTATAATTTGGTTTCTTACAAAAAGAACTATTTCAATGAAGATAGTGTACTCACCTGTTCGCTATATTCTGTAATCATCAGTAGCGGAAAGTCCTTGACGCAAATTCCAAGCAACTTGATGACATTTTCATGCCGCAATTGAGCCAGCATTTCCATCTCACTATCAAAAGCTTCACGTGCTGCTTCATTGCTCTTTGGTAGTTGTTTTACGGACACCAGCATTTCGGATTCTCCTGCGCAGATACCACGTGCTTTCGCAGTGAAAATTTTTCCGTATTTTCCATGCCCGAGGACAGATTGCTCACTTAGATCTTCCCTTGGAAAATGCCATTTCTCCAAGATTTTCAAATCACCATTCATGGGGTACTCTTCATCACCGTTTTCGAGAAGATCTTTTTGAATTTCGCCATCTTCTATCTCCGTCATGACATTACCTAGATAAATGTAATAGAAAGAACGTTCAAGTTTGTTCTTAGATGAAATGAAAATTATTAGCCTGAAGATTCCTCTTTGAAACGATGACACTAGTACCGTGATACTTCATGGCTTTTTATTTCTAGTTTTCTTTATATTACCAAAGAAAATGAGCCTACACGCTTCAAAATAAAGACCATTCTTTCCGTAAACAAACTGAGTAAAACAAAAGGCAATCTGTTTTGAAGGCTGGCTGAAACTTTAGTAGCCATTTGCTCAATTAAATTGCTAAATACTAATAGCCAAGATCTTCAGTTTAAAGATATTCAAGAACCTGTCCTTTTTAATTCGGCCTTTGCTTCCACAACTACGCGGAATTTTCTCAAAGTTCTTGTCCAAGAACTTCAAAGTCAGCTAAAAAACTCGATCGAATGTCTCTCTGCCTTACAGCAATAACAAGAACAAGTGTTATCAAGCTACTTAACAAAGCGTTTAACCAATTTGATTGAGAAATGAATACGAAGGTACACAAACAGATTTTTTACTCCAGGTAGAAGAATTTGTTACATCAAATTTCAAATTTTTTCTCCACGAAAATTAAAGACCCATTGTCAACCGGCATGCTTTGGTGGACCAACAATACCACAATGCAATTCTTGACCGTCGAAAACAAAACAAACTCTTTCACACTTATGACTGAAGAACCTGGAAGAGCCCCCGTGCAACACAAAAACGTTGACGTAATCCATCCAATAAAACAAACACAAACACAAGCCTCTACAATCTGATCTTCATCATCATGTTCTTTTTATCTTTCTGTTAAATTAGAAAAGTTTTATTTTTGAAGCTATACAATATTTAGATCCTCTCCTCCAATTTAAGTTGTCGCCGCAAATGATTTTAGATCACATTGCGGAAAGGCCTTAATGGGGGCTTTTGTTTGTGTTTGCTTGATTTTGGCAAATGACCTCAAAGGCTTTGTCTTGCTTGCACGGCGCTCTTTGGGTCAAAAGCTTGAATAAGTTCGTTTTTGAGTTGACAGTCAAGAATTGCATTGTGGTAAAGTTGCTGTGCCAAAAGCATGCCGGGTAACACTGGGTCTTTAATGGGACGAGAAAGTTTAAGGGAATAAAGGGACTATAAAGTTTAAAATCACCTTGTCTTTTCATCATTCTCGATCTCCTGCTTCTACAGTAAATCATCAGACCAATGACCAATACAATATATGCTCCTGCGCAGCCAACTGCGATGCCTACAGTGCGACCCATCGATTGTTGACCCTTTTTCGGTTTCTTGTTGCTATCGTCGGCTGCTTCTACGGAGGAGTATAACGTCATGAGCACGCAGAAGCTAAAATATCTATTCTTTGTCAAGATCATCTCTCCAGTTTTTAATCATTACCAAAAAGCTGTGGTATGTTATATTAATTTTCATTTAACATTCTTTAAAGTTAGTTATTTACAGATAATTATAAGCATATCTATATACACAATAACTAATTCAAACCAACTACAAACTACAACTAATTACATAATATAAAGTATAATGTAAATTTCCTATTAACAACATAAATTACAGCTGCAGTTTGCCCCCTTCCATGTTTTGATTTTCTTTTTGAACGCTGCCACATTTGCACATATTTTGATATCGTCACTTAGAGCATTCCAAAGGATGCTGCCTCTAAAGGTCAAAGAGATAAGGCCAAAAGTGTGAATTTTAATTTTAAGTAACTTTACTAAATTATCAATCCTCAGATTGTATTCAATTTGCTTAGTGCTGAAGAAATTTATACCTGAAGAAATATACCAAAATATACTGAAGAAATATATCAAAGTCTGTCTCAAATTAGATGTCAGGTGAGATTTGCGAGGACGCAAATTACTCATGCAAAACACTCATGCAAAAGCCTAGAAAAATAGGTTTCCTTTCCAGGCAAACCTGCAATTAAAAAAAGGATTGCTCCATGTTCGAGCGACAAAATTTGCTTGAATGGGATATTAAGTCGAATCAGATGATGCAAGGATCCCAAGAGATAACCTATTCATCTATTCAAAATCATTCTTTCCAGTTTTTAGATTTTCATTTCGTTAACCTATTTATCAGAGGGGCAAACCACTTCTCAAAATAGTGTACGTGATTTTCGTGATTTTTTTTGGTGATTTTTGCGATTTTTGTGTGTGATTTTTGTATGATTTCAAGGAAGGTGTATGAAAAAAATCAGTGATTTGCCCCTCGTATTTATCTATTCAAAATCAAAAGCACTGACTAAACATGAAACAAAATTTTCCCGTTTGGCCACATCGCAAACCAAAGCATTACAGGCAGAAGTTCTCTGAGACAATACAAGACTCTACAAGACAGTACAAGCATATTTTCCAGTACAAGCCCTACTGCTAAGATCAATGATTTTCTTAAAGTGGGTTTGACGACCATCGTTGTTGAAAACCTTATTTCTCTGCAAGTACATCTGAAATGTTATTTATTTTTGCTCAAAAGGTGTCTTTTATGTCATACTTGACGCAGTATAAATTTCATCAAAATCGTGCATTCAGAAACTTCTCCACAAATTCTTCCATGTTTAATATTTTTTGGCCAACCCTTTATTTAAATATATTGTAAACTTCAAGTAAAAGCACCCTTGAAAATCAGCAGCCATTGGGGCGAAGGATCATCCTCTTTAATAACATGAAATGAAAATGTAGTAAGTCTACCACTTACCACTAACGAAAACCTCAAATTCTACATTGATCGAAGTAGGCCCATTTGCCAACATGCAAAAATACATTCCCGCATTTGAGAGGTCCGCTTTCTCAACAATCAACGTCTTGTTTTCCACAACTTTGAAGTTTTTAGGCAATGCTGATCCTGAAATAGCTCTCGCCCAAGTAATCTTTGGGGTGGGTATACCAGTACCAGCACATGTTGTTTTGCCTGATTCTCCTACAGTTACCGTCACATTGTTTGGTTTTTCGGTGAACTGTGGACCCTCTGTGGAAGAAACAAGGATGTAATTAGTATTGATAACAATAATACTGCAAGCACCAGAGTTACATAGAACTACAGGCTGAATACGTACAGGATACGACTAATCTAAATAAAATGAAAAAGTAACTTGGGAACATACGTAAAAGGAACAAAACTAACGATAATCGGGCAACGAAAGATGTGACGGCATTACCCCGTTGTTACACATGGCAGGCCCGTCGATATGAAATTTATATTGGGGGGGCTGAAACTAGATGTGAGGGCGGCGAACAAAAATTGGGGTCCGGGGGCTCGCCCTCGGGAAATTTTTGTGTGACCACGCCCATTAAATCGTTGGAAAATGCCCCTGTTGCGAAGAACTTGCCATTTAAAGAAGCAAAGGATCGCGACTGACGGAAAACTTTCCCGCGAAATTTTGAAAATAGGACTCCAATATCACTTAGAAATAGATTATTTCTTAATTGTATAATATAAAAAGTGATAGCTTCATAACTCTGATAACTTCTTTGTATATTGATAAGTTTAAAACTTCATTTCCGTGAGCTTGACTTTCACAGCCTTTTCACTAAAAAAAGGAACAAACTTCAGCAAATTATTAGGGGGGACTGAAGCCCCCCAGCCCCCAGCCCCCCGCTTCCGACCGGCTGCATGGATTGTTAACGTAAATAAAGTAAAGACATACGTGTAACGAGTGAGCCAGACGAAAATTCCCACTTATGAGTGGATTTGAATGAATCGAATTCTCCTTAAAAGCCGAAAGGCCGAACTATTTTTGTGATTGTTCTCGTGTTTTTATGAGCACTGAAAATATACAGGGAGTCTCAAAAAAGTGTCCGACTTTAAATTTGAATAAATCTGAAAATACTTGATGTATATGAACCATGTAGGTATTATTTGAGAGCTAAGACATGTAATTTTTGTTGCGTCTATTGTAGTTAAAGTTTGGAGAATTTTAAGAAGCCAGGGGGTTCTTCGAAGTTAGTATTATGTTTTGAACAAATATGACGTCAAAGCTGAATGAAAAATATTTTCGGATGAACAAAGCTTTCACAATGCTTCATAATGGTTTCGCTTTCCAAAGCAACCTTTAAATATGCTTCAAAACTCGTCAATGCTATGAAAACGTATACTTACTGTAGACGATTACAGACACAGTCGCAGAAACAGAGTTATATTTCCCTTTAGCAGTGCATTCATACATTCCTGTATCGGTGAGTTTCATATCTTTTATGACGAGCGATCTCCCATTATTACTACCCTTGGGGCTCATTCGACTTGGCAGTGCTGCTGAACCCTTCTTTTTCCACGTGACGTTCATCAGGCCATCCCCATCAATTGCACAGATTACGTCATGCTCCTTTCCACTGGCTAGATTGAGATATTGTTTATGTCTGAATCGTGGTTTATCAATTCGTAGTTCTCCTGCAAAAAATGATTAATAAGTGAACAATAGACCTTTTTACTTGCCAGAAAAGAGGTTTGGATCGAGCGTCCAAATCTGGTAAATTTTGTGAAGGAAAACAAAATCATGACCCCCGTTCTCCGTAGAAACACTGCTAGCTGTGGCATGAAGTTCCTTCGGATCTCGGAACACTTTTCAGAAAATAAATCAACGATAACTTTACTCAAATTCAGTTAGGAATCTTTCAGTTTGTACACAGGCAAGTTTTATTTGCCTTCTAGCCTTGTTTCTCGTTGTTTTCGTTCATTGTTAGCTGATTTTGCTGTGTAAAAGTTACAGAACAAAAGTGCGAGCATGCAAGGGTTTCATTTTGCGAGTTACCAATTCGAAGTTTGCTATTTTCAACCGTCGTATTCAAATGAAAAGAGACTTTATTTTGATATTATTATTGATAAAATTACAAAACGCAGAGGAGAAAACACAGACACCTGCATGCACCTATCGAAAGAATTTGGGCCCAACATATCAGTCGAAGGCCTCAAAATGCTTAAACGGTGAAAAAGATTTGCCGAGAGATCGCTGTGTTTTGATTAAATATGGGCCTAGACTGTTGCATAACAAAATCAGCTAACAATGAACGAAAACAACGAGCAAAAGGTCAGAAGGCGAATCAAACTTGCCTGTGTATAAACTGTAACATTCGTAACTCAATTTGAGCCAAGTTATCTGTGATTAACTCTCTCAAAAGTGTTCTTAGATCCGAAGCAACTTCATGCCACAGCTAGCAGTGTTTCTACTTAGAACGGGGGTCGTGCTTTTGTTTTCCTTCTCAAACTTTACCAGATTTGGACGCTCGATCCAAGCCCCTTTTCTGGCAAGTAAAAAGGTCTATTGCAGAATACCGGGTGCGCCAAAAACTTCCTAACTTTGACAGGCCATGATAAATCGCGCACAAGGCTAGCTTAAAAGATTGATGATTGATTGATTGATTGATTGATTGATTACACAGTCTTCAGTCAAAATCCCAAATAATACTCGGCAATTTTTTGTCGATTTTTCGGGGGGCTGCTTAATTACAAGCGATTTCTTGAACACTATTGGCTTAGAAACGGTCAAAATCGACCGAAAAACCAAATTTTTATAAAGACTGAACTTGAAACGACAAAAAGAAAATTATTACTTATTATCAACACAAAGACTTTATTGAAATTATGGAAAAGCGAAGGTTTTGAAGTGGTAAAGGTAATACTAAGATTATGCAAGAATGGTCAATATCGCTAAAATTAATTTTATTTTTGATGTAACAATTCAAAAACAAATTTTAACGTCAGTAGAATGTTCGAATTTCTGTGACTTATAAACACCGGAAGTTCTTTCTGACTCACCACTCACCCGGTATTTAAAAAAATTTGAGACTGTAGTTCGGTTTCAGCAAGGGAAGGTCTTCAGCGTATTTTATAGTCTCTCTAACCTTACTCAACTTAGTCCAGAACACAAGCATTGAGCAAGGACGGCAATTGACCATTCCGCAGTCAAATGTGAAGGCGCTCAACGCTATGCAACATGGGATATTATGGGGCTTGTTTACACACGAAAACACTAGCTTCGACAATTTCGAATTCGGATTCGATTTCGAAGCCCCCATGCGATCCCGAGATGCAATGTGAACAGTGACTTCGCATTCGACTGCACACTGGTCTATTAGCCTCAGGAATTATCTGCGTGGCGTGACTGAAGAAACGGTGGCGTCAATAGGTCAGTGAAAAAGCAAATTTGCCATGGAATATTGTCATTCTTGATTTGTAGTGAAGAAAGGATTGACCCACAAAAAAATAAAATAAAATTTACAAATAAAGGAAAGATTTGAAAGCGAATTAATCATTTATGGTTTAAAATAAATGTCTCGTTAAGGTAGGGAAAAGACGGCGTCTCATCTTTCTTAAGAGTTGGTTTCATGCTGTTAATTAGTTGGTTTACATGCTCTTAAGACAAAATTTCGGCTTTTGCGCATTAAAAAAAATATACACAGTTGAAATTTTACCGAAATACGACCATGCTAAACTTCTTAAACTTCTGTCATGGTAGATGTGGTAAATAACCTCCTTTATGATGGGGCGAAGGAGGTACGAGCCACCGTAAGTACAAGATTTGCTAGAAAATCAGCTCTAAATAGCCCTTAAAGGGAGTACAAAGACCAGCATGCTTTGCGCACAGACAGCGACTTGCTCTGCACAGCTTCCAGAATAACTGACTGTACGAAATTCATAAAAACAAAAACAAACGATGGCAAAGGCTGCTGGTCTTTGTACTCCCTTTAATCGGGAAATTTGCTTTGCTGAGTTGAGAAATATATCTTTGCAGCGAATCTTTGCTGAGGTGCTGATTGGCACAGGGCCCTTGGGTGTTTTCTTATTCAGTATTTGCTTGGGTAAGTACCACCACTAGATGCCCCATGCGATTCGTATGGTTTCTCTTCGGAGAAAAAGCTTAAAGACACTTGCGTGCGTGCGGTGCCAATAGGGGTTGCCTGCTCGTCAAAGGAGATCAGCCACTGGGGTTCTCTCAACAGACGATATAATAAAAAAACACCAACATATACCCTGACTTGGTAAGTACTTACTTAATACTTTGAGCTGAAATTCTCCTTTAATATTAAAATCATTTCCCCAAGCTGAAGTTACTTTGATACGGCAGTCGTATTTCCCATCGTCCGTTGCAAGAACTGGATTAATTTTCAGCGTGCCATCTGTAGATGATATGACAATTCGACCATCGCTTTTTATTGTTTCTTTGCCATCCTTCATCCATACGAAATATTTGCTTGGAAAGGGAGGCACGGCTAACGATGTGCATTTGAACGAGGCAGTTTTCTTTTCTATTACTTCAAGTAATTTGGGAAAGACTTCATTTGGTTTTCGCTCTGAAAAGAAATCAAAAGGAGACCTTGTAGTGAATCACGGACTTCATTAACAAACTAAGTTTATGCAAAGAAAAAAACTTGTTCCTATGCCTTGAATCTAATGCATATCGAGTGAGTAAAAATATGCAATCTGTTTCGAAGGTTGCAGTATTGTTGGCTTTCAGCGAATTAACTTGCTAAATTCTTCGTTGAATAACCAAGACTTTGATGTAGATTCGAGAATTTACCACGTCTAAATCAGAACTTTCATTCCAAGATTTTGTATGATTTTCTGAAGAAATTTTAGATTTGCTAAAAAATGGGCTGAAAACGTCGATCAAATTTCTGCATCTGCTCTTCATTGCAGCAATGACAAGAACACGTGCTATCGTGCAGGAAGAACTAAGCGCAACGCACAAATAGTTAAATGACAAAATGCTCTTCACTTGAATATTACTGTTTAGATACGTTGTATTTGGTCTTTCAGAACTCAAAAATTCAGCTTTTCAAGCAATAGTTGCATGATCTCCAACTCACAGGAATAATAAAGTTATTATCTTAAAATCTATTTGACCTTAGACATAACTGTCTAAAAAGATAAATAGCCCAATTAAAGTTTGATGATTTTACAACAGAATTAACTCCTTCTGTGCCACTTGCGACTATGAATTGCAAAGTAACGGAAATATTTCCGGTGGGCATCGCGTATTTGGGCAAGAAGCCAGGCACTTAATTTTCTGATTTAACAAGTATTTCTTCAATATTTGAGCTTTTCGGCCTCGTAACAACTAATTGCTTTGATAGGCGTTTCAGAATATCAACCAGTCAATCAGGAAATCCATTATCTGACTTCATACTTAATTTTCTCACTATTTGAACTTTTTCGCCAACCCAACAGCTACTCATATAGTCACACGAGAGAGAGAAAATGCAGAACTACGTAAAAATTCACTAATCGAATTATCTGCTAAATAATTTGGTTTTAAAACTGGTTGCAGCAATCTTAAAGATAAGATCGAAAAGAAAGATCTATAAAATATCAGTTCAATCAAANAACAGAATTAACTCCTTCTGTGCCACTTGCGACTATGAATTGCAAAGTAACGGAAATATTTCCGGTGGGCATCGCGTATTTGGGCAAGAAGCCAGGCACTTAATTTTCTGATTTAACAAGTATTTCTTCAATATTTGAGCTTTTCGGCCTCGTAACAACTAATTGCTTTGATAGGCGTTTCAGAATATCAACCAGTCAATCAGGAAATCCATTATCTGACTTCATACTTAATTTTCTCACTATTTGAACTTTTTCGCCAACCCAACAGCTACTCATATAGTCACACGAGAGAGAGAAAATGCAGAACTACGTAAAAATTCACTAATCGAATTATCTGCTAAATAATTTGGTTTTAAAACTGGTTGCAGCAATCTTAAAGATAAGATCGAAAAGAAAGATCTATAAAATATCAGTTCAATCAAAAATTGTTTTGGCGTCTACCGTGGTAAAAGATCGTACATAATTCACCAATTCTTCACGAGTCCATCAATTGAATAATGTCAATAAATAATCTTAGCTTCGATAAGAAAAATAAAATAAAAATAAAATTAACGAAAATGGGTGACACCGTTCTGGAGTTATTGGCAATTCTCACTGAAAGCTGTTTCTGGACAACTTGAAAAAAGGCAAAAATCGAACTAAAAAAAAACTGTTACTCGATCATGTTGATAGATGTGTGGCTGAAAGATTACCAAACGACAGAATGTAAATACCCTTTCCATGATTTTGCTCAATTCCTGTACTCACTGTAAAATATTTTCTTCAAAATTCTTGTCTCGAAAGAAGTCGAAAATTGCCTAAAAACCGTTCATCAACAACGGCACTCTTGTTAATCGCGAAGAAATGGAAAACATCCTTTGATAGCTGCGAAGACGACATTCATTCTTTTAAAGGCTAAAGGCAGTAAGAATGAAATTCTTACATAAAACAATTTTCCAGGATTGAATCAAATATTTTTGCTTCAGTGTATAGTTTATAAACATAAAGTATCTTTTACTTACGATAAACCTGCAAATGCATCGATTGCTTTCTTACACCAGCTTTATTCTCCACAATGCATGTATAATTATGCGTATGTTCTTTGCTACTTAAACGCTCTATCGTGAATGACCATCCATCATTATTCACAACAGTACCAGAAGGCAAGGGCTTTCCTCCATCGATTTCCCATCGAACTGTAGGTGTCGGAAGACTTGCTCTTTTCGGTTTAGGACATGATATATTTATTTTATGTGGAACGAAAGCAAATTGATCTTTCATCTCCGGTAATTTTCTCAGAACTGAAATGAAAAGAAGAGGCATGTTCTGATGAGGATTCTGATTCGTTTAACACTTTTCCTCGATCTTGAACCCCGCCATCTTGTAGATAAACAACACTATTAACCTATCTACAATTGCAGACAAAATTTAAATACAACGATAGAACCCTTTCTTTCAAAATTTACTTCATTTTGACATTGCTGGAGAACAAAGGAAGTGCTGTTTTTGAAGCAACCATTTATTTTGCCTTTCCTGTGACATAAATCAGCAACCACTTGTTCGATTGGAAAAACAAGGTCTCGAACTCTAAGTTGAAGCCTATCCTATGCAACTGTGTAGAAAATGGGACAATTAAAGTTACAGCTCCTCCACAGCAGCCATACAAATGGGGCACAGTTTTTTGGGACACCCTGTATTTATAGACAAACCTACAGTATATACCTTTGCTTATACCCTTTAAGCATATAGAGGGAAATTACAATTTGTTCGTTATAGCGAGTGGTTCAAGATAACCGAGTTTGAATTATCGATGTTCAACAGTACGTCTAAATACGTCTGATAGAATTTAGCTAGCAACGATTCTGATACACAGTTTAATTTTAATAACTCTAATTCTCAAGGAAGATAAAAATTGATCCAGGTTAATGAAATTTTCTCGAGCTAACCAGAGTTGCACCTGCGCTAAAATGTAGAAAAAGAAGTTTTTCCCCGCACGCAAGCAGTAGAAAGGGAATTTTTAAATTGTTCAAAACAGGTTGCTCGAGTTAAACTATTTTGTGGTATCGAAATTCAACTGGTATTTTTGTAGTATCGGTGTTCTAAATTCTGTGATTTCAAATCTTTCACTGGCAAGAGCACAAATAGACGTTTTAGCTATTCTACAAGAGTCTGGATCGAGCGACATTTTTGTACATTTTTAAGCGAAATGTCCGATTGAGTGACGTTACAGCTTCTATCACTGCTGTGCGAACTTTACTTTGTCTTAGTTAAAGCCTCTACAAGTCTCAGTTAAAGCCTCTACAAGTAGTTCTTTCTTGTAGCAATAGACCTTTAGCTATTCTACAAAGAGTCTGGATCGAGAGACATTTTTATAATTTTTGTATGAAATGTTTGAGTGAGTGACGTTATCAACCTCGTACCCAGTGTCAATGAAGGTTTTCCGTTAACTGCATCGCCTACATTGAGGGCTAGCCTAGACTTACAACAGATATCCTTGGGAACCAGGTTGTGGCGTTACAGTTTTCTATCACTGTTGTGCACATTCGAAAATTCCTCAGATTTCCACCAAGTGTATAAAAATATCGTTCGAACATGACTCTTTTGTAGAATGGCTGAAGGTCCATTGTTATTATTGCTAAGAATAATTTGGTCTTTGATATAACTGAACAAAAAGAGACATAAATGCTTAAATTAAAAATAAATGCAAATTAAATATGCTGATTTTTCAAACATTGAAAATATTTAAAGGGTCTGTTTCATCCAGCATGCCTTGCACGTGCCATCTCTTGGTTGGCCTTTGTTGTCGCCATTTTCATGGGCCATGAAAATGGCGACAACAAAGGCCAACTAACAGATAGCACGTGCAAGGCATGCTGGTTGAAACAGACCCTTTAAGTTCATAAAGTTATGAATGTAAGAATAACAAAGTATAAACAAAACTTACTTGCAATATCAACTCTGACGACGGCTGTTATCGTTTTGTCATCAACTTTAGCTGCACATACATAAGAACCTCTGTATGACTTCGTTAAGCTTTTTATAAACAATGTGTTATTATTAAACACTTTTCTATCTTCTGTGTTTTGTATCGGAGAACCCTCAATAGACCAAGTGATGGTCGGAGTTTTCGCTGTCCCGCTTGCTGTACAGTCGATCATTACTGAGCTGCTTTTCACTTGAACGACACGAGTTGGATTGACGTTGACTGTTAGCTGTGCAAATCCTGAAATTAGAATATCACATATTAAAAACAGAAAGCAATATTTTACTTCATTTATTTTTCATTGTTCAATATTTATAAAGTTAAAACATTCAAGCTAAAAACTAACTGCTTTACAAATTGACCTGTGAAGAATCTTATATAATATGTAGATATAACTAATATAATAATTAAGTACTGCGGAATAAACAAATTAAAATAAGAAATTAAAATGCACCTGTGTATAGAGTTTTTAAAGGTAGCCAGGGAGGGTGCCAATTTAGTTTTCCTGCTTTAAAGTAAATCAACGGGGTTAAAAGGCAACTTAGCTAGGGGGACTGGGTCCATGTAAATAGAACCTATTGTATTTGATGTTTTCGATCGATGAAAACAATAGGAACATAAGTGGCGCGTGCCGTTTTTTTGTGCTATGTTTAGACAAGATCGCTATATCTCCGTTCATTTACTTTAAGGCCATTCCATAATTTAGCCCCACGATAAGAAAAAGCTTTTTGACCTGTACATATTCTTAATAAACGTATCTGCAAATTTGTTTCTATACAGCGAAGATTTCGATCACTGCCCTCTGAGCTTTTGGTGAATTCGGAAGTGTGAAGGCTAAAGTGTGGGTGTACAAAATGTATTCACGTATCTTTTTTACAAGAAACTAAGAAATCGGTTCAGAACTGAAAGATTCTTAAAGAACGCCGGTTAACCAGCATCCTTTGCGGTCACGCTTTGCAGAGAATGTTGTCATATTAAAATGGCCGCCACAGTCGAAAGACAACAAGCGAAGCGCGCAAAGGATGCTGGTTGATTGGCGTTCTTTAAAATCATCAGACTTTGAGTCCTGAAAATTTCTTAGCAGTTATTTAGAAAGTTTCTCAAATGTTCGTTGTTCGTCCTTGGGGGTCTCCATTGGCTTCGTGAACATGTTATAGCCAATCTTATAGCACCATGCTCCTGGAGATAAAACATAAATAAACAAAAGTTTCTTAAGTAATCTTTTTCTAGTACTCGAGTTCTTAATTTGTTGGTAATTTGGACAATAATGATAGGTAATGCACTAACTCGAGCCTATTAGTGAATCAACTGTCAACCATCAAAGCAGATGCTTTTTATATTTTAAGTTTGGACTTTTAAAACCGCTTTTAAAGCTTTTGCTAAAAAAGTGAAGTTTTACTGTGTTGAAAAAACCACAGTGTTGAAATTCTGATATCACAAAAATCCATGTTAATCTTTTAGTAGTTGCTAAAATAGGATTTCAGGTCCGATGGCATAGGATTTTTTTTTCTATATTGCTACCTAACATCCGAAGGTAGTTTTCGGACACTGAAAAGCTAAGCTTATCGAAGCAGTGTCCTGGTCCTCCCTCTCGATGTGACCACACCTCGCGATCCCTTTAGCCTGGAATTACAGAGAGTTGGCGACTCTCCTCACTCTACGTAGCAGGTTCGACAGGGCGGGGACTCGAACCACCAACCCTCAGGTTGGTAGTCAAGCGCGCTACCATTGAGCCATCCCCGCTTATGGCATAGGATGAATGGTAATCAGGATAACAAAACTGTATGCGTTGGTTGCGTAAGCACTTATCTGGCCAACATTTATCAATATCTGGTCAGCAAATACCAGGTGTCCCAATAAAGTCCCCACGTTTGAAAAAAAAATTGATTACAAGGCCGATATTCAAAATTCTTTATTTGGCAAGTAGATCATGGACCAAATCAATTTCCCAGATGTAGGTTATGGTTTTGATTGGTTCAGACATTAGCAAATTTGGCTCACTTTTGGGCTATATAGTTTTGAAGCGTACTTAAAAAAGCACAGATGATCAACAGAATAGATTGTTTGTGTATATCAGCTCTCAGGTGTATATCAAGCTTCTAACTTAGCCATAAATATCAGAAGAGACCTACACTATCACTGGAGACTTAACCAGAAAGAACAATGTCAAAAATGGTAACTCTTAGGCAAGATTTAGAATTTCGCTAGTAACGAGAACAAATTTCTATCATCTTTAAAGATAACTGGATCATCGAAAAAAAAACAGAACAAAAAGCTCGTGACTTTTAAAACGGAATGACTTTTTTGTAACATCTGGTATCCTTTTGGGACAGGTGGTCTTAGTATAAACATAGGAGCCCAATCTGCACAGGCTGTTACTCCGTTACTGGGAAAGGAAACCAAAGGGAACCTTCTGGCTACTCATGCACAACTACGTCTCTACATACAAATCGTTTGTAGACAGAAACAGACTTCTGGAGTTCCAGCAATGATTTGGATAAAGACTACAATTCTTTGTTGAATAATGGAATTATTTGCAGGTGCGTCTTAGTGTAAACACAGGAGCCCAATCTGCACAGGCTGTTACTGGGAAATCAAAGGAAACCTTCTGGTCACTCGCGGACAATTACGTCTCTATAAATCGTTTGTAGAAACCGACCTCCATCCGACATGCATTGCAGCAAAATAGTGGAAAGAGATTAGAGAAGAAACATGATGTCAACTGTTAGCAAATATTCTAAATCGTGAGCATTTTGTTCAGTAAGCATCGAAATATCAGCATAGAATATTTAATAAAACAGCACGACAATTTCAGTAAATCAAATGACCTAAAATCTTCACCACGTGTCTTCACCATCTACTTTGCTATTGCTATCAAAATATTTACCATAAAAGAAAACTTCAAGGATTAATAGCAAAATTGAAATGTGATGATTTTTAAAACATTGCAGCTTCTGTTTGATTCATAAGTTATTTTGCAATCAGAAAACTTATAAGGATTAAGACATTAATAATATTTTCATTTACGAAATCATGTCCACATTTCCTGCCATGCATGGTTTGCATTAATTAGCTTAATCAGCTAGTCATTATCCTTAAACCCTGAATAAATTATTTAGTCATATTATTTATGCATTATTATCATCAGCTTGTAGATTAATTCGATTTTCTTTGAGGGCAAAATAGGGCATGTGGACCCTAATTAAGTTACACAATACAATAAACTTCTTAATCTAATCTGACTAAATTCCCACCATCTATACCTACATAAAAACTTGCTAAAATATATAACTAGGTATAAATTTGATGCAGAGAGATTTGGACGACAAAAAATACTAGAATGTATTCAAACACACTGATGCTTTTCGGACTTGTGTCCTCGCCAGAGAGTGATTTCAACTTCCTACATAAAGTATACACTTAGTGTGGGGAAGGGTAGAAAAGGAAACTGTCCAGGGAACTTTCCAAACCTGGAGAAAGGAAACTGTCTTTGAGACATCATTGTTTTAAACATGTTCATATACCTTGTGTGGGATGGTAGCGGTACTACCCAGAATGATAGGTGATTCCTGACAGATTATAGAGAGTTTAAGAAACTAGGAGGGCAATGCCAGCCAGAATGTCATCTTGCATCTAGAAACCAAGCATGTTTTCCTGTACCCTAACTTTTACATATTATTCAAAAGGGGCCAAGACAAAACCTCCTTCATCGAATAAATGCCTGAGAACAATGTATTTCTTCTATGAAAACTAACATTTGAAATGAGAAAGTTTTACTTTGGTGGCCTATCTGAAGTACAAAATGACAAAAATGGGATTTTCAAGTTGTGCAATTGAACAGGACGACTTCATAGTCTCTCAAGGGAAGGGAAGCAAATTCGCACAAAAAACAAAGAATTTATTGAAGTTGATCCTCTTAAAGAGAAGCAACATTGCATTGCATTGCAGTTGGTTGCAGTTGTGGTTTATTGAACTCCCTTCGCTTATATCAAGCAGCCAGCAGTGGATGTGATTTTTCAAGTTATCTGAATCCCTCTTGGCCTGTAGATGGCCTAGTGGTAAGTGGTGCTGCCTTCTTTGCAGAAGGTTGTGAGTTTGAATCACATAATTATTGGCTTGGGAAGTACCAGACTCAATACAAGAGCCCAGTAATTCGAATACCACTCCACTTAGGGACTCACATCACAGCCCAAACTGTGCACCTAATTTTGAAAAATCCCAGGCACCAATCACAGCAGTGGCGGATTTAGGCAGGGGGGGGGGCAAATGGTTTGAGCTGTAAATTCATGAGTTCCTCACTAAAGTGAAGTGCTATCAGAATTACCAAAATACGAAGCAAAACAGGGACTCCTTGCATGCAGTCTATGGAAGTACCGCCACTCATCTCACAAGTGATTGAGAGACTATGCTTCTGTCCTCCCCTTGGAGAAAAGCTTACAATTCTTGGGATGAGGTTAAGGCAGGTCAGGTCTGAGGCAGCCATTCGGCTGGTGAGAACAGGTGATTCAAAGAGATGGCTCGCTCTGTGTTTGGGTTTTTTTTGAGGGGCCAATATACTAAAGAAATAATTCACAATGCTTGGAGGGCTGGAAGAACCTTTGCACTCTTTATATCATTACACTTAATCTGAAAAGGATTCTAAAACTCAAGTTACCCCATCAGTATAAATTTGACTAAAATGTTTTCAACTTAAGCAGACCTGAATTGATAAATTTCATCAGCCACAAGCCTTATAACCACAGTCTAGAAATCCAATAAAAGCTTTCTTCAAAGCCACAATAAAAGATGATCCAATCTATTTACTTTTTAAAGCAATGAGTTCATCCAAGCAAACTTTATGAGTATCCAAACCAAATTTCTTGATCCTATATCAACATAAAATAATATTCCAGGCTAAAACAGCTGCTCTTTAAACAAAGAGCCAAATTTTTTATGACAAAACACACAATTTCATAATTTGTGGCAGTAATCATCACTTGCAAGTGATAAATTCACTTATTTTATTTCACAGTAAAAACCTGCATAAAAGAACCACAACTGCGTAAAATTGCATAAAACTGAAAAATAAGATGTCTCAAAGTGCTACGGCATAAAGAATGTAATTTATATGGTTTGTCTTCAGTACATTTCTCTTCATTGCACTATACTAAAAGTTTAAAGAACGCCGGTCAACCAGCATCCTTTGCGATCGCGCTTTGTAGAGCACTGCACAACTACAATGTCATATGAAAATGGCCGCCGCAGTCGAAAGGCAACAAGCGAAGCGCGCAAGGGATGCTGGTTGACTGGCATTCTTTAAACCCCAGAATTAAGAACCGTCACTAGGCTAAGCTAAAAAGGTGATGGTTCTTATTTGTGGGTTTTTACTCATAAAAAGCTTGGCTCTGACTTTTGTAGTGGGGTTTCTTAATTTTGGGTCTAATTCCTCTGGCAAAGGTTTCTCAAAGAGTTCCTTACTTTTCATTAAATTGAATTTCACAACTTATATATATATCAAATTTTTCAGGATCCCATTTTGGACCAAGAGTTATAAGGTTCTTAATATGCTTTTTTTTCAAAAACAGTTTGCAACTCATAAACAAGAATAAAGTTTCCTAATTCTTAACTTTGAATGGACCTCTTGTTGCTTCCAGTAGAGTTTCTTAGCTTCCTGGAAGAGGCCACTACAGTTTCTTATAAGCGGTTTCTTAAAATAGGATGTTGGTTACCAAAAATTGAAGGTGAAGTTGCGGTTTTTAGCGACAAGCGCTGGGATCGCAGAGGGAACTAAACGCTAATCGAGTCCGCGACCCCTTGTCATGACGCAAGAGGTGCTGGTGGGATATCAAATTGGAAAAAATGTTTGGTTTCCTGCAAGGAACAAAACCAGTACACTTCAGATCCCAAGAATTTTCATGACATAAATCCATTACCCTATACAGAACAATTTACATATTTTCTCATGCTTGCGTGGTGGTCACAGAAGCATCATTGAAAACTTTGTCGTAACTAAAAGGCCAATTGCTTCAAGTTCAAGTCCTGCATGGGAAGATTTTATTCGCACTTTTGTTTTTAGAGAGAGACTTGTAGCAAATCCAGGTCAGTATGAGAAGTGCCAAACAACAGTGTGAAATAGTCTTGTGATCCAGGTAAAATTATACCAATTTTCAATGAGGAAT
>REGM01000062.1:699650-731235 GCA_004194415.1 Aurelia aurita
TTTAAATAAACTAAAAGAAAAATAATCGCTATAAATATATATGTACAAATTAAAACCTTAAAGATTTGCTGGTCTTCCTAGGGATCGTGCTTCGGGAAGGATGCTAATTTTGTAGGAATTCCTTCAGTTTCCTTTTGAAAGTGGTGATCGTGGGGCTCTTTCTAATTTCCAATGGGGTTTCGTTCCACGTTTTTGCACCAGAAAAGAAAAAACTTCTTTTGGAGAATTCTAGGTTCTGCCTTGGGATGTCTAGATCTAACTGATTTCTTGTTGGATAGTTAGATATTTGAGATCTGGTGATAAGTCTTCCGCGTAGGTTGTCCGGGCAGAGGCCATTCATTATTTTATAGATCATTACTGCCCTGTCAAATTTTATTAAGTTTGAGACTGAAAGCCAATTGCAGCTCCATCCATCCTTTAATCTAGAGCCCTCTATTAGCGTTCGTGCTCTATTTTGTATACGCTTAAGATGATCAAGCTTTGTGTTCGACAAGCAAATCTTTTTATGCTATCCCTGCCATTTTAACCTGGTGTATTTTGCAGATTGAAATATTTAGCTTTCATTTGTAATTTATTGTATAAATTCTAATATATCTCTTTTCCAATATTTATATTGTGTTTTTTATTTCATTTTAAATGTCAGAAAATTACATACATACTTACATACACACATGCTTTGAATTTCCTACTAAATAAAACAATTCCTTTGATGATTTTGTTCTGGTATTCAAATTTCTTAATTCGTTAGTGATCTGAGTGTTTGATTTCTTATGAAGAGTTTCTTACATAAATGAATAAAAATATAGAAAATATGTGATATGAAAATTGAAAATAATAAGAATGACCTTGCTGAAATGCGGAAAGACGTGCAATTTCTTGCTTTGGAGTACTGAAATGAAAAACAGCGATTCAAAATTATCAACATTTTGGATAATCTGACGATTATAACCAAGGCGATAATTTTAAAGGCACAATTCCAGAATTATAAGATTTCAAATCCACTAATCCAAAATCTTTTTGCATTTCAGCGAAGTCCTTTGGTATTTCAGAAAAGTCATTTCACATTTCAAAAATTCGCTAAACTCTATTTCGCTCCTAGTTCCATTCCATGGTTCGCGGTTCAGTAGGATCCGGCTAATCAATTATTCGAAGGAAACAATTCGGAAACCTATGTTGTGAACAATACGGAAACCAAGGCAGTGTAAAGTTCCTTTCTACACAATAGATTTTAAAACAATCGACCTGTCAAGAACAAAGGAAATTAAAACAATCAAAAGCTGCGAACAAATCAGGATGAAAACAATAAGACGGATAACGATAAATGTGTTTGCTCATTGTCTCAGTGTGGAAGCCATAGTGTTGTCATATCCGTTCTTTGATAATTTTGAGGGTTTGATAAGAAATTATTTATCGCGGTTTTGGTCATGTTCACTTTTAAAAACATGTATTCATAATCTCCAACATTGTTTACAAAAATAAACAATCAGTTAGGTCTCGAGAGACCCACGTGAAAGTCACGGCTATTTCGCGGAAAATTACGATTTAGCCACGTGAAAACCTCCAGGGCTGTTTTTGGAAATTTTTATTTGTGGTAGAAAAAAAGAATATAAACCATTAAAAACCATTAAAAACCATTCAGTTTTTTTTGCTCATGTGGTTCCCATGTGGCTAATACGAAGGATACCATTATCCATCGAAGTCCTGTAATATGAAAATCTCGTTTGTGAAAGGAAGAGCTATATAATTTGCAAAAAATTATCGCTTTCGTTGTCTATTTTTTGCGTCACCTCAGAGTTAGCCAATCAAATCAGTCGAAGATGTAGGCCTAGCGCTCGAATTAGCTTTACACTTACACTTTAAAAATTACCTTGTACGTACCGGAAACGGAAATAGCTGTTTCTTCAAGAAAGAGATATCGTAAAATTATCTTTGGTAAAAATTAAACATATTCTACATTTGTCTTTTTTCTGGAAAAAGAAATAGTTTATTGCTAATGTGGAAAAATGGCCTACTAGGCCTATATAGCATTGTCCAATATATACGAAATTAAACATTAAACATTGACCCTAGAACCTCAAAGCCAACATCACCAATATCACCTTGGCTGACAAAAATTCACTTTTCGTGGCAATACTGACGCAAATTTTCACAGATCAGGCTATATTTTGCTTCGGCTGACGTTTTATTTGGTCGGTGCTTTGAGGATTGTTAATTTTCTTGACTGCTGTCTGTCTCGACTAATTGACATTTTGCGAACGTTGTGTTGCGTCTCAATGCTATCTCGGCCTATCTCTGAAGTGCCCGTGGTTGACGCTAAAATATCTCTCTGGAGACTTTGACAATATAATTTTCTGAATCAATTGCAATAGTATCCGGCTGTGAGGCTGCTCAATAATGGAGCAATAAATCTTTTAAATACTCAAAGAACAACAGAGAATCCGAAAGGAACTTTGTGGAAATTGTAATTAATCTTATTTGCTGGGCCTCCAAATAAATTCAAAGTCGTTAGAAATAGCACAACTCCTACGATACTCCTACGATAGAGCAAGCGCCACTGCAAAATATGCAATGTATTCTCGATCGGCATTCGAAGGCCATTCGATGCTCGTTCGATCTCTCCGTTTGCCCACGTGTGCCATATCTTGATAAAAAATCAGACCGATAAAGTTGAGCATACATATGGGCCCATATGCCGCAAAAAGATATCTGGATCTATCCTTCTCTTCCAATATACTCATCATAACAATACGTCTTGTCGCATGCAAAGCCAGTGAGTTAGCCACCCAAATTTCAGAGAACTTTTGAGGCTTTCTTTGTATATATTTACAATTTGACCAATCAGCTGTAGAAATCACATTGTTTGCGATCGCTAATCGCTGGTGTGCCAATCAAACGAAAACGAATGTGATGCCCCTGTTTTTACAACAACAACCGTTGTCTGCATAAAGCTTTTTCCTAAGAACTAAGAACTATGGATCTGTTCCGCCTATACTTCTCAGAAAATTTCTACCAAGAAACAAAATCAAACACATAGTATTTTTATCGAGGATGCATTGATGGGCAGAAAACGCAATTCACTTGCATTTGGCTCATTTCGAAAGTAAATATAGGATTATAGGTTCACAAAGTAGAGTACCAAATGATTGCTGCATGAAAGGCCTTTATCTAAGAGAGCATGTTGATTTCAATTTCATGATAGTTATGTGATACCTTGGGTTCCAGACCCTCAACAAAAATTCGAAAATATAAAATAAAATTTAAGAAAAAGAAGAGAAGAAAAGAGCTATTTCTTTTCTCCTTTTCTTTTTTATACTTTGTATCTTTATAAACTTCGTTGAGGCTCTGGAACCCAGGGTAGTCTTGTGAAACTTCAGAACCTTTATTCACGAACATTTTTCCTTGACACATACTTTTTTACCCTCTGTCAAAAATTTTATACAACAACTGATGCTAGCAAAACATGTTTTCATGTAATAAATTTCATGTAAATGTAATATGTCTTGTCCCAAATATTGCCACATTTGGAGTGCTGATTGTACACCAAGTATGTAACGAAAATACACTTGACTTGTCCCTTGATCACTCGCTATTTGTTGTCACATATTGAGAAGGAGATTTACCCTCGAGGCTGATTTTGTCAAAGGTGGGATGACTTGACAATATAGAAGATCACATGGGATTAGCCCTGAAGCTTCGGTGAAAACACCCCA
Organism: Aurelia aurita; assembly: GCA_004194415.1. Classification (NCBI taxonomy): domain Eukaryota; kingdom Metazoa; phylum Cnidaria; class Scyphozoa; order Semaeostomeae; family Ulmaridae; genus Aurelia; species Aurelia aurita. Next base: position 703,361 of record REGM01000062.1, read on the forward strand.
TGCTTTTTGACAACACTTGAAGTCCAGCCCCAGTCCAGCTCATGCGAATTTCAGGGGGATCTCGGGTCCCATTTGACCCCTTGAGGACCCTCATTTGGCTGCTTCAGTCTGATACCAGTCCTCAACTGGACACTAACGAGAAAATAATCGCTTTCTTTAAGGCTCTTGGGCAACCAGCATGCATTGCGATGGTTTGTTTTTCGTGGATTTCATAGACTTCATTCAATTCAAGTCCAATGTTTAACACACGTGAGGGGAAATATGGCCACATCTGGAGCTGCAGCGACATGCTGCTGACTTGAGCGACATCACAAAACTATTTCATGCAGCATGAAATTAGGCCACTTGCAAATAGTGCTGCAATGCATGCTGGTCGCCCAAGAGCCTTTAACATCTTATCTCTCAGTAACTTCTCTTGCGTCACAATTACAATGACAAACTTCCTTCACATATAAGATGATACTGATTTCAATTGAATTAAACGGATTTATTTTTATATCTGATATGACTAAAACTGTATGCGAACATAAAATATTTAAATGCAAGACCCGACATGTTTTATCTTTCGTGGTTTCCAGCTCATATTTTTTCCTCCGTTTGTGGTTTAATTTTTGCCGGCTTTTTTTACTTTCTGTTTGTGGTAAAAATCTTTTCAAATGTTGGACTTAATTTAATACTTTAGTAAACTTAACCTTTCCACTAAATTCTCATCTTTTCAAAAAGATCAGGAACAGAAAGTACTGTTGGGTCCGGTAACCCGTAATATCATATAAGTGGACAAGTCTGGATCAAATTTTGCTTCACTCAGATCCGGAATAGTAGCGAAGGGTTTGATCGGTTAATCAAGGACATTATACCGGGTGTCCTAAACAAGGTGTAAGTGTTTGAACAGTTCCTGCGGAGGAGCGTCATTTTCAAAACTTGTTATTCGACCTTTATCATATAGATAAAATCTTAACTTGCAATTTGCGACCTCGCATGTCCAATTCAGCTCTGTATTAGCCGAGAAATTCACTTATAAACACGCAGAATTTTTGAGGCAGCCTCAGACAGACGACTATTGAATTCAGCTACTAAATAAATTACAGGGGAGGGGGCCTTTACTTAGTTCTTGACCTTTCTCACAGGATTTTCGAAATAAAAATGGCAATAGCTCAAGGTAAGGCGTTAAAAAGAGACATCCTTTAAAGACTCTTGTTAACAATGATCCTTTGCAAGCTTAGATGACAGCGAAACACCACGAGGGTCTAGCCAGAAGCGAATTTTTGTATGTCATATATCTTTCCATTCTGCCGCAAAGGATCAGTGTTAACCAAGAGTCTTTAACGCGCACGGTTTAATTTCCCGAGTCTAGCACTCAGGGTTCTATGAAAGATCTGTTGTGTGTCACTTTTGATATAAAAGCTCGTTCAATAAGTTCAGTGTTTCAATATTTATAAGCAGGAAAATGACTATTCATAGGAAGGATAAATACGCTAACCTGTGACGTCAAACAAAGGACAATACTTATTTGCTGCCGTACAATTATGCGGCAGAATAGGTAAATGTTTATGAACAGTTATTGATATAAAAAAATTGATAACCTATGATGAATATGATGGCTTTTTGCTTTGCCAACTCTGTTAACTCACGAACCGTAAATAATTTACCAAAGTATGGGGGGTAAATGGGCACTAATGGCAAACGTCAATAGCTCTGTATTCAGTCATGCAATTAAGGGCGCGGTCCTTAAGTATCAGGGAGACTGGGGGTGGAGGGTAAATGGCTGGGGTATGAAATTTTTAACAATTTCGTGCCACTGATCAGGGTATACTTCTCAGGATTTGACTCCAAGACAGCGTATACTTTTTCAGACGAATGTTTAAGTGTTCTCTGAAGCAAGGTATACCTTTTAGGTTTTCCTCTAAGATAGGTTATGCATTTGACTACTGATGAAGGGTTATGCCCGATACGTTTAGTGTATTTCATTCTTTGCATTTTAGTTTATTTAACACAGAAATGTATAGGTTATACATGTTTAAATTTTTTACTCCAAAACAGAGTGAGGGTTTAAATGTTCCGGTGGCAGGCCCCCGTATGTACAAGCCTATAACCCCGTCCCCTAGGGCCAAAGGACGTATTTTATAATATAAGAAAAACGTGTCTCGTAAGAACTGTAGGTTGATTGCTACGGATTATAACACAGAAAACGTTGCTATGAAACAAGGCGAATGAATAGCCAAAAATAGAATTCTGATGATATGGTGCATGTGCATATATGATTGCTAACAATTCTACATCCACGTAATCAATAAAATCATTCAAAAATATTCACATCTGCATAAAATATATATCAACTATTTTTGGATAGATCCATACACCTTCTTATATAATGTTCAGAAAAACTCTACCAGTTTGCAAACAATCCGTAATATCCAATAGCCTGTTGCCCACGTCAGATACGGTTCTTTAATGATTATACAAAAAGTGCAAGACAAAGACCTTTCCATTTAAAAAATCATTTTTCTCCTGATCAAAACGGGGTAGTTCTCGTTGTCTTCTTCATAAGTCTTGACCAGAATATCACAATGTCCTCTTATGGGGCTACAATTTACAAAGGACGCATGGGCCCATCATTCCAAAGAAACAGTATTTTTCTCTGTTGTACGAGACCCTCGAGACAGCCTTTTCGAACTATCATGTTTCTTCAATGTTTTTCTTACTTCAAATTCAGCACAGACGATTTACTCATTTATACAATATACAGTTCTTCTGATACCTTGCAATGTTTCACCACCAAGTTTCCTTCTGAAACAATTCACCATTTCTCTGTACTTACACCTTGCTGTTCATAGCTTTCCAGATTTCATCTTCCTTTACGAAGGCCTCCCTTGTTTAGCATGAACTTCTGGATCTTTGCTCTTAGATCTTCTCTTTCATCCTTTTCCAAGGTGTTGCAAGAATCCTTATTCTGTCCCTCATCGAAATAGGCCTATTTCTCTTCGTGTAAACAAGCAAACAAACAATAATAACAAAAACTACAAAAAGACTCAAACCAACTCCAAGAGCAACTTTCACCTTTGATGAAGATTTAGACTTAGGCCCTGTCGCCTGTAGAGTTTCTGCCTCCATGTCATTTGCAACTGAAAAGTCAGCGGTGTNACAGCCTTTTCGAACTATCATGTTTCTTCAATGTTTTTCTTACTTCAAATTCAGCACAGACGATTTACTCATTTATACAATATACAGTTCTTCTGATACCTTGCAATGTTTCACCACCAAGTTTCCTTCTGAAACAATTCACCATTTCTCTGTACTTACACCTTGCTGTTCATAGCTTTCCAGATTTCATCTTCCTTTACGAAGGCCTCCCTTGTTTAGCATGAACTTCTGGATCTTTGCTCTTAGATCTTCTCTTTCATCCTTTTCCAAGGTGTTGCAAGAATCCTTATTCTGTCCCTCATCGAAATAGGCCTATTTCTCTTCGTGTAAACAAGCAAACAAACAATAATAACAAAAACTACAAAAAGACTCAAACCAACTCCAAGAGCAACTTTCACCTTTGATGAAGATTTAGACTTAGGCCCTGTCGCCTGTAGAGTTTCTGCCTCCATGTCATTTGCAACTGAAAAGTCAGCGGTGTTGTCTTTTGGGCCATTTGACCACGTAAATAGGTATGGATGATTCTAGAAGGGAAAAAATGTAAATAATCAAAAGTCTTCGAGTGGTGAATAATATTAGTACTGTTTTGAAAGACGGAACCATCTCCTACCTAAAACCACTATTTGTTTCAATGCTATTTTCATATCTCTTTCCAATCTCCTTGCAATCTCATCCGTCAACCGATGTGACAAAGCAGGAGTAGTGACCAATGGAACAAGGTATTTGTATACCTAAAGGGCTTCTCTAAGTCCTACTTTATATGGATCAAAAGTTCAATCTTTGTAAATTGTTTTTAATCTTAAATTGGAAGACAAAAATTAAGAAATTGGAAAGTCTAGGCAGCTCAAAATTGGATAAAAATTCACTGTGGTTCATCAAACATAGGCATAATACAATGTTGGACGTAGCAACAAAACCTGCTCTTGGAAAGACACACGTGAACACAAACCTCAGTTGGGCATCTCACTGCTTTGCCTAAATTCCAGCTCGTTCTTTTCTGTCCATCTGGCTGTAGCTAGGAATGGAATTAGTCATAAGTATATAAATAAAGTTAGAAACCAAATCTTTCGTTCTGTAAATAGTTGACAAGTAATTTACCACAAGTTGGTACAAGGTATTGGATAACATTACAGCTACAATGATTTTTGGACAACCTTGTGAGATTTTGACTAGTAAAGATGTATGAAGACGAACGAACGATTTGACCCCATGATGATTTTATGGAAAATTCTCAGACTGTCGGAGCAGTGGATGACTTTGTTGCAATTTGAGATAACGTGCATAATGATAAGCATGATTTCTCCTGAAGAAACGTCTAGACCCTTAAAGCAACGTTTCAATAGAAAAAGGAATGGTTAACCTTTCTCGATTAATCTCAGCAATCCCGATGAATATAAATACAAGCGAATCCACTTCGAATGTATTTCTGTTTTTCACTGAAAACGTGAGGTTTCTTCTGCAGGCGTCACTTTTATGATAAACGAGCAGCCTTGACTGGTGGGCAGAGCAATATCGAAAAGAGCTCAGAAGAGATAATCGATAAAGGGCCATAAAGGGGTATAGGTTTCAGCATGTAACGATGAATCGAAATTTGGTTTCAACAGGCCAGGACGGAGCCAGGACTAAGCAATCTAATATTATCAACTGGTTATCTGGTTTCCAGATCGTTGACTTTCAATTTCGAAAGAAACGTTGACAAATTTGCTAAATTGAAATGCCAACAGAGTACAGTTAGGAACAATTAGGTTTGACCTGAAGCAACTAAAGTAGCTCAAGGTTGGTCATTGAAAAGCCGTTGATGGAGCAAATGATCCTAGTATACAGAAACCTCTACTGATACGTGTAAGGGGTGAAACAAGCAGGATTTAGCATTTGTTGGTTTTCGATGACAAGCGAGTAAAGTGGATTTTCTCGAAGTAATAACAAATCTTCCACAAAAGTCCTCGCTAACTGTTTAGGTTATGAGTCTCTTCTCGTTCTTGAGATTATCTGACCGTGCAGGTGAGATTTTATAGGTTTCTTGCTCCAAATTCTATATTCACTGCCAGCGTCATCAAAATTCAAACTTGCAGAGACGTAGGAACCGGAGGGGGGCACTGGGGCACGTGCCCCCCAAGATTTTGCAATAAACGAGAAAATGCCCTTTTTTTGAGGATATGCCCCTCTAGCTTAATGAAAAAAGTGCCCTTGACGTGTCGTGTCCCTCCAAGTTTAAGATGCTTCCTACGGCCCTGCAAACTTGGCCTTAGAAAGATTCCTAAAAAAAGCTATTTACCATATTATTCCACAGGTTTACAGCAACGAGTTCTTGTCCAGTTGTGGATAAGTGAAAACAGTCTTTTGCAAATATATCGTCCTGTAAAGGAACAAGGTATTTATAATAACATACAGAATGCAAGAACTGACTATTTTCTTAAGCTAACATCGTGCTTTAATAAAAAATCTACGAAGAATCCTTCCTTCTCAACTGCACTACAATAATCACCAGCATTGCAGAAAAATCTTAACTCAACCGACCTTACATTGGCCTACATTGACCAATTTGGAAATTATATTTTGAAATACTTAAGCCAGAGACCAACGGACCAAAATCATACCATCTACATGGTTTGAAAAGTTTCTAAGCAAAAGGTAAAACAACCTTGAATAACCCATTGCTAAGACCAAAAGTCCAATTAAAAGATGTCGCAAAACTAGATTTCAAGTTGCACAAAATATTGGAATACGGTTAGGCGTAACGAGGGGCAAAACATTCTCTAAAAATCTCGTCCACGTTTGGCGAAAATAGTCTCCTTAAAAATCCTTNTTGCAGAAAAATCTTAACTCAACCGACCTTACATTGGCCTACATTGACCAATTTGGAAATTATATTTTGAAATACTTAAGCCAGAGACCAACGGACCAAAATCATACCATCTACATGGTTTGAAAAGTTTCTAAGCAAAAGGTAAAACAACCTTGAATAACCCATTGCTAAGACCAAAAGTCCAATTAAAAGATGTCGCAAAACTAGATTTCAAGTTGCACAAAATATTGGAATACGGTTAGGCGTAACGAGGGGCAAAACATTCTCTAAAAATCTCGTCCACGTTTGGCGAAAATAGTCTCCTTAAAAATCCTTAAAAATCTCTTTAAGTCCTTTTGGTCTCATAATTTTGTCATCTTATTTGAGGAGTGATTTGAAGCTTGAGGCACAATATGTGTATAGTACTGAGTCAGGGTACTATCCATCCTAATATACAGTACACATTTCCATTTTTTATAAGAAACAGCTTATAAAAAACGGTAGGCTCAATTTCTAAAAACTTAAGAAACTACCCTCCCTGAATTAAAAAACCTAAGAAACTTTTGTAATTTGTCGCTTTAATTTTCCCAGGTCACTCGATGTTTTGGCATTGTTTCGATTGTGAATTATGCTATAACATGTTTTGAGATCTTACTAAGTAATTTGGAAGCCTTTCTAACAAACATATATTGGCTCTACACTTAAGGCATTAACAATATAAGAAACACATAAGAAACTTTTGGTAGCAAAATGGTTCTAAAAGTTAAGAAATTGCCTACTAACCCCGGACCTTAGTTTCTTATAAAAAAATGAGTGTATATGTATAGTACTGAGTCAGGGTACTATCCATCCTAATATACTACACATTTCCTGTCACTGTTTTGGACCTCTGGTTGCACAGCGTTAGGGTCAAAGCAACCATCCGGTTCCTCAAGTGCTGCATACTGAGCCAATGTCCAACGGACAGCCATAACATTTGAGACCCCCATCTGATTTCGGAAATTGCTAAAGCACGTTCGCTTGTTTTGTAAAGAGTAAATCAGATCTCAGATTATCTGTGGAACATTGCAACAATTGTATTGCAATATTTCCGGTTCGATAGGAAGGATAACAGTGGCTTATATGAATCTCGAATGAATCAAGCTATGTTGAACGGATATTTCTGGATTTAAAATTGACCAAAAGAGAACCTAACTCCTCAATGAAACACTGGTGTTCCAAGTCCGATTCAAGTTATCTTAAGCCGTGACCAACACTAGGGGGGAGGGGCAAGAAATGCGGTCAGTGTTGAATAGGACAGAAACCTTTTTTAAAACAATAGGAATAAACAATGCTTTTGGACTGAAACAATACCTTCGCCCCCTTGTGCTCAGAAATCGAGGTTTGTCACTTGGGAATAGACGATCACGGAAAGGATAAGGGGGAGGGGCATTTTCCCATAATTCTTTGCGTTCTATTTTAGAATCACCAAAGAAGCATAACTGATTCAACTTAAGAGCGTGATGAATTCTGGGAAAATAGCCGTCTAAGCCATTCTTCTTCGTTATCATTGTTTAAACAACCTTTTCAAAACTCTTAGGAGATGACATTCATTTTCTGTGATTTAAAAGCAATTTCCTTCGGATTTCGGAACTTTGAGTCTTTTTCTTGAACATAGACGTATTAAAAGAGTCCCTGTTTTCTCTTCGTTCGTATGATTTTGCCGGTACGACATTGTTCACCAGCTTAGCAAAGACANGCATTTTCCCATAATTCTTTGCGTTCTATTTTAGAATCACCATAGAAGCATATCTGATTCAACTTAAGAGCGTGATGAATTCTGGGTAAATCGCCGTCGAAGCCATTCTTTTTCGTTATCATCGTTTAAACAACCTTTTCAAAACTCTTAGGAGATGACATTCATTTTCTGTGATTTAAAAGCAATTTCCTTCGGATTTCGGAACTTTGAGTCTATTCTGGCCTATTCTTAATACTTTTTCTTGAACATAGACGTATTAAAAGAGTCCCTGTTTTCTCTTCGTTCGTATGATTTTGCCGGTACGATATTGTTCACCAGCTTAGCAAAGACAACCACAGGGACATAAACAACTCATGTAATAAATCTGTTTGAAATCTTCTTTGTGTAATATGTCCTGTTTTTTTCAAGCCACCCAGGTTTACTTTAATGTAATCTACGAAAACATGCCGACACTCTTAAAAAGTAAAGGAGAAAAATGTTTTTTTGTCTAAAATGGTTTGGTGCGGATAGGTTTTTATGTTTGGAGCCAAATTGTCATTGGTTATTATTCTTTCACACCTTTCCACACCACTTCACTAAATTTTCATTGCGCAAAATCTGTAGCGTTCTGAGAATTTTGTGGGATACTTGTGAATAGATCTTAAGAATTCTACAAAAGAGTCTATATCAAGCGATATTTTTATACACTTTTATTCCAAAGGCTCGATTGACTGGCGTTAGAGCTTCTATCACTGTTGTTCACATTCAAAAATTCCTCATATTTCTGCAAAATATCTAAAAATATCGCTCGCTCCAGACTTTTGTTGATGTATAGCTTAAAGGTCTGTTGTGAATTTTCTTGCCACTTTTTCCAAAGTTGTCCATGACCAAACGTAATGCAGAAGAGCTACAAATAATTATGCAAACTTACCCTATCTTTATCAATATTTGTCCAAAAAGGCTGAATAACAACTGCAAAATCTGATCTTGTATTATATTTTTGGATGACTTTGGTCAAGTGGTCCTACAAGGTAAAAAAGGGAGTTAATGTCAACCTATTCCTGTTTCGTATATGAGTAACCAAATAATAATAATAACGATAATAATAATAAAGGCATTTATATTGTGCCATTTATTCAAAGGGCTCAAATCATGCTGATTACTAGAAAAATACAAGCAAACGCGTTCCAGATGTAGCTTGAATAGACCAAGACCTACAGAAAAATCACTTAGTTTTTTGGCATTTTGGGAGGTTTGAAGCCTCCAAGAGTCTTCAATTAGCAAAGTACAACCGGGCATAGCTGACAAACATTTGTCTCATTCGCTGCATAGCATTAGCTTGTAAATCATCTTGTAAATAATTTCGCTTAAAGAAAATTCTTCTTTCCAGATATAGAATTTGATAATAAAGAAAAAGATGAAATGTTCTGCAAAAATACGAAAATGCAAAGTTAAAACTTCTTAATACCTTTAGCTCTGTCTGCATTTGGTCGACTTTCCTCTGTTCTTCGTCAAACGTTGTTTCCAAGCATTCACATGTTTTCCTGAACAAAAAATTTGCAAAGTTTGAGAATGACATGCCTCCTTGAAAGGAGTACTAGAAGCATTGAATAAAGAATGGCTTCATCTGCTGTCTTGACACATATTGCGTCAATCGAAGAAACTGGATTTGTTATGGGTAAGTCTGCGTGAGAAATAAGATAAAAAAAAAAGTTTCATTTTACCTGTACAGTTGTGGGCATGCTTTGCTCGAAGGAAGGTTGTAAAGTTGTGAAACATTTGGTGCCATGACAATACTGACAAACAATCGTGGTACCTGATGATACGAAAATACGATTAGAAATTAAGGAAAAGTATGTGAGAGGTGAGGTGCTAAGTAATGGCTAATTTATTGATGAAAGCTATGGAAAATGAAACAATCGAAATGAGATAGATTTAGGTAAAGCGTACCTTCTAGCAAAAAAAGATTTTATAGCTGGTTATTCTTTAATTTCTGATTCTATTTTCACCTTCAGGATTCTTTTCAAATTGGCTTTACAATGTTACTTGTTTCTATCCTTTCTTAACATCTTATGTATCCTGCTTGTCTTTCGAAATTTTGGAAATAAATGATGAATGCATGTCAAAAGAAAAGATTGGCGTTCGATAAGATTTTATATTCTATATGAAGCGAAGGGATTTGTAAGAGGAGGAAGGGATTTGTAAGCAGTGGTTTTAACTTCGAAGAGATTATCACACAGTTCAGCAATAGTGTTACTTACCTTCATGTAAAGGGTATCAAGAGCTTCAACCACCGATTTTATTTGGTCATTCCATCCCTAAAACAAGAATATGATAATACATGTTTTTTATAAGAAGCTGGTTTATAAGAAACTAGCACTAGCATGGCCAAAAATTTAAGAAACTCTAGTACTAAGTTCAGAAAGAGCTAGGAAACTTTCAAAAGCAAAATTCAAAGATATTATGATAAATATGTCGTTGAACCCTTATTCTTCATTAATATTAACTAACACTTTTATGTTTTGAACGTAATAAAACACTATGTTTTCTTATATGTCAAGAAATATATCTGCAGCAGTGTTGGAAATTATACATGATAATTCATGCATTTAGAAATAAGAAACAAATTAAGAAAATGTTAGTAATAAAATGCCGAAATTTTCATGTTAAATTAAGAAACTTTTAGTAGTATGGCCTGATCCAAGTTTCTTCTAAAAACAAAAAAGGTAATGTGTTGTAAGGCAAAATTGAAAACATGTATATGATGTATGATGTTAACCATTTTGGGATGTTTTTGGGCAAGAGAAAGCTGCTGGGGGAGGGGTTGAAGCTACAAGTAATAGTTTTTATCAGTCAACACCTGAATCTCTTTTGGGGAATCGAATATATTTTGGGTAAGGTAATCAAATAAGAAAATTCACAACAACAGACAGCAAAAAAACTTTATATAAAGTTTAGTCTCTTACCATTGGCAATCGACACGCAATGCAATAGTCATCGAAATCAAGAGATAGAGTGAGGAGTTTCCAACTTGCATTGAAGTCAATGTCCTGAAAAAAGTACAAGACTGAAGAATTCTTGGCAACGGAAAAATTTAATAACTGTTCAATTAATCATAGTATTTTTCATTTTGATGGTAAATGAATAGAAAAAAATTAGAAGATGTTTACACCAGGAAATAAAAGGGCACGTGACAATGGTTTTTGGACAGGACTGGCAAAATCTATTCATTCCTGTAGGCAAAAAGTGTCAACGTGAGCTTTTAAGAACAGTTTTTCTCTACGATCATAAATTTTCTCTTCAAAAACAAATAAAGAGTAAAAGAATTCCCTGAAACTTCTTTCTAGAAAAAAGGTAAAAACCCCAACAATGAAAAACTATTTATCAATCAATTGTCGAACTATTTTTGAACCATTGTCGAGTTGCATAGAAGTTAGGAAATGGAAATAGTTTTCCAATTTTCTATAACTACACCATACATATTCTCAGATATCGGTGTATCATTAAATGGTCAGCAAATAGAATTTTTTGAATTCTTTTCAGGGCCCATTGATTTCACAAACCTCAGCACTATTATATTTTTAACTTACCCGTCGATTCTCGAGTTTCTTTATAAGATTATTTGCTCTCATCGGCAGTTGCCTGGAAAAAACATAGGTGAGAAAGCAAAAATAAAGAATGTACCACATAGACTCATAGAAAGAGTTGTCGAACAATAAAAATCAGGATCAATTTCAAAACTTATCATCCTCAGTCCTTCAATCCTGCCTTCTATTTCTCTACTTGCAAAGAAACAGCACCAAATCGAAATATTGACCTGAAGAGCTGGTGGAAAACGTATTTGTTTCTATTGATCCGATCATATTAGACTGCGAAAACTAAGCATTTTGAAGAGACGTTAAGGCAAAAGGAATTAAGTTAAAAAGATTGTTTTTAAGGCTATTCCACGTCATCTTTTTCGTCACTTTGCTCTTGCCAATGTGAACACATTAGCATATAACGATCATTTTCACAGGGTTCTTATTGTAACGTAAACGGATAAAAGCTTGGCAAGCAAAACGAATCAACTGAGAATGCAGCAAACAAGCATACAATCAGCAACATTTAAATGCATCCTATCTTCCATCAATTGTCCAAACATGACGAAGAAGAATTAACGACTTACCTTATTGAGCTACCATAATTCATCGTTGAAAAATCTTCTTCTTGAACAACTGCACCTTTCAAGTTTGGGTTGAATTTCTTCAAGATGCCTGAAAATGATCATTTGATTAAACAGAGAATATTTCTTTGGTATCGCTGTAGCAGACGGCTAGACAGTTACCCAAACAAACAGTTGGCCTAGGATTGGAGAGCGAAAACCTGCTACGTGGCTAGAAGAAATGTCCTTTTAATTGGTCTCTTCAATAAACAAAATTTTGAAAAATTATTTCGTAATATCACAACATAACTTACTTGGTAGTGAGATAAACTTCTCCACGTTCCATTTTCCACCAATACTGAAAAATTTCAAATGACTGTCTCTCAAAAATGAATTAAAACCATATAAATAGCAGTAAACCCCCTTGGTTTAACGTACCTCACGGTAACTGCTGGTCAAACCATGGTTAAACAACTTTTGTGGACCCCCTTAATATATACTCTTGAGCTCTTCGTCTTCAAAATACTTCAAGATCTCTGATACATCAATGCAAAGCAAAGAAACTTTATAACTGACTTTGCATTTGCAGTATGGAAAATTCAGCAGAGATTTATCCTAAATGTTTTGCATAATATCAAAACAGAAAGATGCAAAGAGGCCCAAGAAGGAGTTCAGTTTTGCAATGTAATCTTGGACATATCATTTACTACAACACATTTTTGGTAAGATTTATACAGTACTACCGGGTGAGTCAGAAAAAACAATCCCCGTTTGAAAGGCCACTGCTCCCTGGATATAGAGACAATAATATTGGTAAATTTATTGTTTAATAGTGGACATGTTCAAATAAATTCTAAATATTACTTGACTGACATTGGTCTCTCCGTTCTGAAATTATGAGGGATTTTCTCAAGAAAGCCCCTCCAGGAAACCTTCAAAAACGGCATAAAATCACGACCAAATTTCTGTCATATTTCTGCCTTAATAGCAACGACTTGTACTGTACATGCATGTTTTATCCTTTTGGGAGGATGAAAGTGCCATCCCCAGGAACATAACAACATTATTCTAGGAGATTTTATCCTCCCAAGATGATAACAAGTGCTAAAGCATGTGCAAGTCATTGCTGTAAGGCAGAAATATTTGGAAATTTGCTCGTGATTTTAGGCTTATTTAGAAAGTTTCTTGAAGGGGCTTTCTCCAGAAAATCGCTCATAATTTCAGAACGGAGTGGCCAATTTCAGTCAGGTAAATTTTAAATTATATTTGAACATGTCAACCATTAAATAATGTATTTTTCAATATTATCGTTTTGATATCCAGGGAGCAGTGGCCTTTCAAACGGGTATAGTTTTTTCTGACTCGCACGTTATATCTATTGAGTCCTTGAAGTAAGTTCTAACAGGATTACTGTATATGATAACAAGAAATTTCACCTGAACGACAGTGTCTTATGTGATGCAAATAAACCAGGTACAGTTGATGAATTTGCAGCAACACCAGCCTACAGTATAACATTGAAAATGTTAACAATGAAATGAACAAATTAAAAACAGTGACAACCTTTTACATCATATAATTTATCAAAAAGAAACTATCTTCACACCATTAGTTTGAAAGTTCATAAAAACAAAATTGTACATTTGATGATAACAACATGAGGCAAAGTAAAGAAAAGATGCACTTTTGCAAGAAAGACAACCACTGTACCAAGGGACTACTTACCGAAATAGCTCCACCTAGACTCAGGATGANTTTTTGGACCCTGAGAATGTTCTTGTAGAATTCGGAGCACTGACTGGAGAAAGAGAAAAATCGTTTTGAATTTACGTTTTCCTGCAATATTATTCTCTTAAAATTCTGTCCTTATTTCCAAAGGTATGCTTGTTAGGAAATCCGAGGGGCATTTCACTCCCAAAAAATCTCGTACACCTTTGGCAAGATCCTTTTATTTTCAGGAAAAATCCATCAAAAATCCTTAAAAATCCTTTTGTTCTGAAAAAATCCGTACGCTTTTTCGAAAGAGTGAAATGCCCCTCGAGTAAATCTTCAAATTTCAATTCATAGAACAGTGTGCATTGAGTATCAAAGTTGTCTGTATTTAACTTGAGATAAATGGAATTTAACAATAATCACTTACCCAACATATTCAATGTCTGAAAAGATGAATGTTTTATTGACATCAAAACCACATGCAATGATATCTTTTGCATTTTCATATGACAGTCTATGTGCCTCTTCTAATGAAAGATCTTTCCAGAGGAATTTTTCATCATCAGTCAGCTGGATGACCAGAGGTACGTCAAATGCATCTTGCAAGTATCTGGAATGAATTCATGTTCTTTATCATTCAGAATAAGGAACAGAATAAGGCAAGCTTCAGTTGTAAAAATGTGTGCAAAAATTCACGAAGATTATGGAGGATCTGTCTCCCGTTATTCAGGGAAGAAAAGTATGATCCAAAGGCACAAAGGTCTGGTAATTTCTCAAACATTAATCTTGTTTTGTAAATAAGTGATTTAATCCGAACACCTAGCAAATAACATCAAAGACAGTGGGCCTTTATGTCTAAACGCTAATGATAAAAACTGTAGAAGATCAAGCCTGCAGCTATGCTTATTTGGTGTTTAAAAAATTCTCCTGCATTGTGTTTCACAAAACTTGCAAATGGAAACAAAGATAGCAAACTTCAAAAGAAAATTTTCAGCTTACAGTGGATTATAACAAAACACGATAATCCAAAGATTGTCAAACGAAAAAGATAACCACAAAAATCTCACTTTGTAAAGATGAAGGGAATCAAATGTCCAAGATGCATCGCTTCAGATGAAGGTCCTCTACCAGTGTACAGAAAAAATGGCTTCTGTTTCTCATGTTGTTCAAGGATGATATTTAGATCCCTAAGGAGGATAAGCTCATCATTATCAATTGGGAAAGGCAAAGCAGCTATTCATCAGCAAGTTTGGATTCTTAGAGAGTGACTAAAGTAAAATTTTACACAGGGGGCTGGAGGTTCTATGTATTCAAAATTGAGAGTAGGGGTGTACTGCCAGCATTTTCAAAACTATACCACCATTGGCTAGAATATCTTTGCAAAAATGATACCCATTTCTTGGTGAATTTCTAGATTAAAGTTGCTACAATTTGGCCTTCTCTGGACCACAGTTTCAAACACACATCTCCATGTAATGTAACTATATGGGAGAAGCTCCTTCCCATGAAAATTATGAGATTTGCGATAACGCAGAATTAATAATGTAAAGCACTTCAATTGTATCTATTTGAGGACATTTTCATGCGACATCTAATTTGAGACAGAATTTAATCCCTTTTAGGATGCTAAGATGAGGGTTGAGAAGAAAGAAATCTTTTTAGGAGACTTGTGGAATATGAATGATTTCTTACAGCAGCTGAAAATAATGGAAGCTTTTATCTTTTAGTGGGCATTGGCTAGATTCATGTGAGTAAGAACTAATTAGGCAGGAAGCAATTATGAATATTGAATAAATCATTTTTCATTCAGACCTTTGGGAAAAGAATATTCCTCTTTTTAAAAAGTGATGAGCCTTTTTTCCAGTAGCCTTTTCAATTTTCTCAATTTGTTCCTTTGATATTGGTGCACTTCCGAATTGTTCTAGGAGAAAATGTTAAAATGATGTATATGAGGTTCAAAAAGGAAAGCTACAATAGTAAAAAAAGAAATTCTACCTGTGTTAAACATATGTTGCAATTTTGTCACTATTTCGTATTTCAAATTAAAAAATGCGTGCCTTTCAATTTTCAGTTTCAAATACCTCTTTAATACGTACAAAACTTTTAAAAAGTGCAAGCAGAATTATGCACATTAAGAAGGCAAATTGGATGGCTCCAAGGACAACGATAACCCATGGAAAACAAGCATCTGTGCTGAAGGGCTACCCTCCTCGTAGATGAATATAGGAAATGAATGAAAAAATGAAAGTTTTTATGCTGCAGGAAATTTTGACCATACCCATCATTGCAAATTATAGCTGTTTGAAATTAACAACAATTTGAAAACAGGCATTAATTCAAGTCACAGGAGTTCTAACTCTAATATGTTCACTGTGTTGTTCTTAAATTTTTAAGATTTTGCCCTTTATTTTGCTTTGATTTAAGTTGCATACATCTGTACCTGAATTTTCTAGCAGCACTATAATTTCCTATTAAATGAGGTATTTCCTTCAAAATTGATTTTGATTGTTCTTCATTCAGTTGATTAAAAAACTTTTATATTTATCACTAAAGCAAAATAAGTTTTGTTTTAACACGTGTAGACATTTGGGATGTATTGCTGTACAGTGCTCTTTTTAACATCATCATCAAGAACATTCACTGCGCACATAAGCGTAGGGGAAGATAAAATCTGGGGGGCTGCCCGATAAAATTTCCATTGTTTACCAATTTTTGCCCGACTTAGGGTGGATTTTTGCCCGAAAAAGGCTGATTTTGGTAAATTTTTCCAACGTTGGGGGAGCTGCAGCCCCCCAGCCCCCTGGCTCCTACGCCTATGACTGCGCATGCAAACTCACTTATCAATTTGTCATAATCAATTCCTTTATTATCTTTTGCAACAACTGTCTCGATTGTAACGAGCTGTCCTTCATCTTTTTCACATTTCTTAACTTCATTTTCTTATTTTCATNTGGTTTTTGGACAGGACTGGCAAAATCCATTCCTGTAGGCAAAAGTGTCAACGTGAGCTTTTAAGAACAGTTTTTCTCTACGATCATAAATTTTCTCTTCAAAAACAAACAAAGAGTACAAGAATTTCCTGAAACTTCTTTCTAGAAAAAAGGTAAAAACCCCAACAATGACAAACTATCTATCAATCAATTGTCGAACTATTTTTGAACCATTGTCGAGTTGCATAGAACTTAGGAAATGGTGCTAAGCAATGAAACCATTGGCTAAATATCTTCAGCTCAGCAAATTTTAAGATCAGATGCAGAAAGCATGCTGCACACATGTTTGAAAAAGCCAACCAGAATGTCTACAAAGCTCTTCAGGATCGTAATGATAAAGATTTGTTCATTGACTGGGTTCATTTATACTTCGCATAGTTTTCCAATTTTCTATAACTACACCATACATATTCTCAGATATCGGTGTATCATTAAATGGTCAGCAAATAGAATTGTTTGAATTCTTTTATGTGCCCACTGATTCCACAAACCTCAAGCACTATTATAGTTTTAACTTACCCGTCGATTCTGGAGCTTCTTTACAAGATTATTTGCTCTCATCGGCAGTTGCCTGGAAAAAACATAGGAGAGAAAGCTAAAGTAAAGAATGTACCTCATAGACTCATAGAAAGAGTTGTCGAACAATAAAAATCAGGATCAATTTTAAAACTTATTATCCTCAGTCCTTCACTCCTGCCTTCTATTTCGCTACTTGCAAAGAAACAGCACCAAATCAAAATATTGACCCGAAGAGCTGGTGGAAAACGTATTTGTTTCTATTGATCCGATCATATTGGCCTGCGAAAACTAAGCATTTTGAAGAGACGCTAAGGCAAAAGGAATTAAGTTAAAAAGATTGTTTTTAAGGCTATTCCACGTCATCTTTTTCGTCACTTTGCTCTTGCCAATGCGAACACATTAGCATATAACGATCATTTTCACAGGGTTCTTATTGCAATGTAAACGGATAAAACTTTGACGAGCAAAACGAATCAACTGAGAATGCAGCAAACCTGCATACAGTCATCAACATTTGAATTTATCCTATCTACTGTTAATTGTCTAAACATGACAAACAAGGATTAACGACTTACCTTATTGAGCTACCATAATTCATCGTTGAAAAATCTTCTTCTTGAACAACTGCACCTTTCAAGTTTGGGTTGAATTTCTTCAAGATGCCTGAAAGTGATCATTTGATTAAACAGAGAATATTTCTTTGGTATCGCTGAAGCAGATGGCTAGACAGTTACTCAAACAAACAGTTGGCCTAGGATTGGAGAACGAAAACCTGCTACGTGGCTAGAAGAAATGTCCTTTTAATTGGTCTCTTTAATAAACAAAATTTCGAAACATTATTTCGTAATATCGTAACATAACTTACTTGGTAGTGAGATAAACTTCTCCAAGTTCCATTTTCCACCAATACTGAAAAATTTCAAATGACTGTCTCTCAACAATGAATTAAAACCAGATAAATAGCAGTAAACCCCCTTGGTTTAACGTACCTCACGGTAACTGCTGGTCAAACCATGGTTAAACCACTTTTGTGGACCCCCTTAATATATACTCTTAAGCTCTTCGTCTTCAAAATACTTCAAGATCTCTGATACATCAATGCAAAGCAAAGAAACTTTATAACTGACTTTGCATTTGCAGTATGGAAAATTCAGCAGAGATTTATCCTAAATGTTTTGCATAATATCAAAACAGAAAGATGCAAAGAGGCCCAAGAAGGAGTTCAGTTTTGCAGTGGAATCTTGGACATATCATTTACTACAACACATTTTTGGTAAGATTTATACAGTACTACCGCGTGAGTCAGAAAAACAATCCCCGTTTGAAAGGCCACAGCTCCCTGGACATAGAGACAATAATATTGGTGAATGTATTGTTTAATAGTGGACATGTTCAAATAAATTCTAAATTTTACTTGACTGACATCGGCCTCTCCGTTCTGAAATTATGAGGGATTTTCTCAAGAAAGCCCCTCCAGGAAANGGCCCCCCCGGCCCCCCCTCTGGATCGCCTGGCTCGTGGATAAGTGTAGTCAACCTACCCCCCATTTCAGCACTTCAGCATAGAATTGAATATATTTTCTCGGAGGTGAGCAATGAAAATAACTTGGCCTTCAGGCCGCTTCAGGCAAGGAAGGTTAAATTTGGTTCGAAGGTTTGAAAAACATCAGGGAACCAGACCAAACCAGACCAGCAAAATGGAACATGCTTTTCACTTTTACTTCAAACAATTCAGCAGATTTTACGAGGAAAGTTGCTGCAGCAAATTGACTTTATAAAATTATATTTCGTGTTGCTTGCCGTATCCAAAATGTTTGCATCGTGTTAAGTGTTCTATCAACTTTGAAATTGCAGCAACATTTCAACATGGTACATGGATTAATTTGTTGCATATGCATTGCAGCAATAGCATTGAGGCCCTATTAGGGGTATTTGAAAAATGAAATAATTCAGATTTTTGGAGAAAAATATAAATATCTAACTTTTTTGCTTTGAAATACGAAATAACAATAATTTTCAGATATGAAGGAAGATTTTGAACACAAATTAATCAGCTACTATTTATGAAATATTTGATCATGGTAACTTGAAATATGAAATTTTGGTGACATTTCAGAATGAAATAGGAAATAATGTCACCCTCCCTAACAGGGTATCAGAATTGCAAGCAGAAGAAAAAGCTACAGAGTGGCAGAGTTGCCCAGAGCGTCACACCAGACAAACTTGTAAAAAAGAACTGATACATCATTTATCAGGTGAAACAAGTCCTTTAGTTAAAGGGGATGCGACAAATACTTTATGATCAATCAAATTGTCCCAGAAAAAAGAACCAAATATTGCAAAAGGTCACAGAAAATCCTAATTTTGTGACATCAATTAATAAATAAATAATTTCATTCATTATTTTAAGCAAGCTGGAAAGAGTTCTAGCTATATTACAGCTAATTTAGGCCTACTACGCATGCCGTATCCAGGCATGGGACCCATAACTTAACGTCACTTCCGAAGGACGGCAAAATGAGTTGCTTGGTCAGGCATCTGGAAGGTCACCCATCCGGATTTTGACATCAAGCGACCTCGCTTAACTTCAGTTACCTAACGGAAACTGTATGAGCCGCTCATCCACTTACCCAACGAATTTCTTAGTTAGAATTTTTTTAACAAAGAAAGGAAACCGTCTTTTGCACTTTGCACTACATAACGAAATACCAAAATACAGTGTCCCTGAGGACACGACAATATTAATATATACTAGTTTTGTTGAGGTCTATACCCGGTCTATACCATAACTAAGCTAAGATTTAATAACAAAACGTCTAGATAATGTACTCGTTATTAAATAAACATTTTCACAATAGAATGTTACTAAAAATAAACAGTTGAGTCATAAGTGTTTGCCCTCTTAGGAGGCAAGAACCAACTCTTTGGAGGCAATTAGATTAATCTAAGCTCAATATATTGTAGAAGCAGCTCTAAATCCAACGTTTATCAGACTTTTAACCTGGACCATAGATCGGTGAGCAGTCGGAACGTAAACAGGCTACAAGTTTGGACTGCGTATCAAAAATTGCACGACTTACACGTTTTCTTGTATCCTAGCAGCTAATCTAAACATGAAATCAAGCAATCGAAATCAGCCATATCGGTAAGTTTTCTTCAAGTAATTTCTATAATAATGTTTGGTAAAATTTAGCAAAAATTCAGCTTTACAATGCCATAATGACGGTCTAAGTGATATAAGCTCCGAACTATACGTACCGAGTGTTTTGGTTGCAGGCACATTTTTCCCAATCATTTACTCGCAGGCACAGAATCTAATTAATGAGGCCTGCGTAACACAAGGCAATTTGTCAAACCATTATAAACCGTTTTCATAGCAGCTTATCGTCGTTGAAAGGATGAAATTTCGTCAGGATAGCAAAATGTTTCTTACAGTTCATTTCAACAAAATGCTGTGATAACCATTCATACCAAACTTTATTTGATACGAAATCAGATGGCTTCTTGGAAATTTGCCTGAGCTAAGGACGTTCCTAAGACTCATGGTAGATTGGATAGCTATGTCAATCTATCGAGGTCCTAAAACGTCCCAAAATGAATAACTATAGTCACGTAATCTTTGTGGGACATTTTCAGTCATCTTCGTCGTAATCTTCTTCGTCATCGTCACGTGACTTTAACATCATTGGTATTGATTGTGAAGGTTGCATGACTGGCTGAATTAAGCTAGAAAGCAGAATGAGATGTCATGAATCGCAGCAACATAAACATATCATTGATGCCTTCAAAAACGTCTTGTAAAACTACCGGGTGTCCCAAAAAGTACTCCCGTTTAAAAAATCACCAAAACTCAATTATCAAACCTATCATAAAAATTTCTTTTTAGTCTCCTTTGTCAATGATTCAAATATATTTAAATATGATAAAATGTTTGTTTTCATTATTTAAAAGGCATAAGATGACTGGTTGAAAAACCTTATTCTGAGCTATACTCTTTAATGAACATCGTAAATCTTGCTAAAGAGCTATTACTTTGAAAGTTTTCATTATCCTTCAAGTCTAAAATGATAGTTTGCGTTTCTTTCTATCTTTTAGGACCAAACTAAAAGCTGACTATACACAAAGAAATTAATCTGGTAAGCATCAGTGCTCTTTTGCAGTATGCTTCAAAACCAGGCAGCCCTAAAAGGGCCAAAATTGCTCATTTTAAAACCAATCACAAGATTAGCTATAGCTGGGAAAATAATTTGGTCTTTGATCTACGTCGCAAAGAAAGAAAATTAAAGATCGGCCATATAATCACATTTTGGCGATTTTTCAAACAGGAGCATTTTTTTGGGACACCCGGTCTCATACAATAATACAAAAATTCACATCATCTTCATAATTCTCGCAAGACTCACACAGCAAATTTGTCCATAGTCTGCTAAAGTACTCACATATTTTACTTACCTCAAGCGTTGAGAAACGTCTTTTATGAGTGTAGAAATTTTTTGCCTGCAGAGAACTTGCTTGAAAGTTTTCTTGTTCTCTGATTATAAGTGATATACTGCATCAAAACCTTTTTGCCATCTGCAATCCATATTTGAACCTTCCTATGCATACGTAATCTTGATGCTGCGTTCTATTGGTATCAATTGATGCTGAAAGTCCTTGTCGAAAAATAATGTCTAAGATTTGTCAGAAGGACAATATTTGTTGTTGTTGACGGTTTGCAGTTGACAGTTTAGAGGCCCTCCTACTTTAGATTTTGCTCCACATTCCACAATACTGATCTTTTGCTTCAAGTTTGGGACAAAATTGACGCACTTCAATTAAATATAAAAGCAAAGTAAGACATATCTCTAATTATAGAATTTGAATCCCTCGTTCCTTGAAAAGGCGTTTGACAATGAAGACAATATCCTCAAAACAATGACAACAAGAGGTCTACTGGGTCAAATGGGCATTTCTCACCTTGTTTGTGTATTAGACGTTTCTTCCCGTGATGCATCATCTTCCGGTCTACTAATTGTACTAGTTGACTCATTTTGGTTCTGAGGTCTATCTTTAGTTTTATTTGACACGTCATTGCTAGTACTTCTTGGAAATACTGTCGGCGTTTCTTCAGCCTGAGAGAAAATTCATGAATATTTTCTGACAATGTATTATTGTACAAATACGGCAATAAACAATTCATAGATCATTCAACCATGGAAAACTCATGGAAATTCATGAAAATTAATACGTTGTGGTGTAGTGACATTGACAAATTTTTTTTACAATGAGCTCCGTTCAAAAGCAAATTGTCTTATCAATTTTCTCAGGGAAAATTTACAGTACAGGCTTACTGTAGGTATATTTCATTACTATATATTTGTGATAGGATTCTAACTTTTTGCACGAAAATTATGATGCATTCCTGCAACTGAATTTATGGGTGAAAAGAAAATTCTTTATCGCTAAGGAATCATGTCCCAGAATTTAAAGTTATTACTTTCGGTAGCTTAATCGCTAACAATAATAGTTGCCGATTTATTTATTATTTAAAATTGAACATGGCCTACAGTAGTAGTCTCGAATATCAATCAACTGTCTACGTCTTAAATCGACTGGAATTATCAACTATGTCTCATCGAATTTGGAAATGAAAATTGTCATCTTTTGTCAAGATCTGCTGGTCTGGTGCTAAAAAAACGTGCATTTCGTCGCATTCTTACTTATTAAATAATAGTTATATCATCTAAGGAATATTTTGTAGCACTTGTGGAACATGGCACTTGGGTTTATCAAAGATTTTGCCATCCCAATTCTGATTTATAAAGAACTTAGCTTCTAGAGTACTGAAGATGACTTACATTGTCTGATGCTTCTTCTTCGTCTGAATCATTTGATGATGATGATTTGTGAGCTTTTTTCGATTTCTTTTTTTCACCAGCTGCTCTTTGTTTTCGCCTTATATGGGAAAATATGTATCTTTAAAATGTTGTAATAACAATTCAGGCAAAATTTTTTGGAACAAAGTAACAATTTCAGAATGGAATTTCGGCTAGAAAAGTTTAGAAACTGTCGGTTGTTAATGTGTATGCTTGCAGGTACTCACGGTTTTTTTGGTTTTGTTTCTCCTGAATCTCCATTATCTTCTTCTTCTTGATTTGGCATGTCTGCAATACTTGCAACTAAGTCTTTCAGAAAATCAAATTGTTTTTCAGATTCTATGCACTGTTTCCTGCAAAGAAATAATCCTTTTTATAGTCAATAAAAATGATAATTATATCAATGCAAGAGCCATCAAAGCAGAAATGATACATACAGTAAAAATATGCTCAAAAATGAGATGTGCATTAAAATGCCCTAAAATTTTGCTTACATTAAAATGGACCCAAATCATCTCACAAAACCGTCTACCCTTCAAAACTACGCATTTTGTGTGTTGCATTTGAAGATGCTATCAAGATGCATTTTTCCTTTCTTTTTATAGCGAGAGAGCTGCAAATTTGATCAAGTTTTATGAATACAACGTTATAGAAAGTTGCTCCGATAAAATTTTGAAACAGAAGGTCTGATTAGGTGGCATAATCACCATATTTCAAAATCTAGCAATTTAAGAAAGGTTTCAACATATGTTAATTGACTTATAATAAAAATCTTGATACTAAATATGGTTACTAAAAATTATATACCATGAACGAGGTGGACACAAAGAAACAGACAGATTCTGGCACACTGAGGCCTTTCAAACCTACCTTCTCGTCAGAGTGTGACACAAATGTAAAGTCTGTCAGTTTCTTTGTGTCCACCTCCTTCATAGTACATGATTTTTTATTTACAATATATAATCTTAAAAAAGAAACTTCTATTTGCATGCCAAGGTTCACCAAAGAGAGCACTATGGTAGGAAAGGAAGAGTCACATCTCCTGTAAATATTTACTGTATGTTGATGATGATTACAGGCATATCATCATAAATCAAGAATTACTCACAGATGACCAGTGGTCATTGTCTTTGCTCTCTTTGCTTTTGTCAAGTCTGCTGTTTTCTCCACAAGTTGCTGTATAAATATTTCTAAAGCACGAGCTGGTTAACAGTTAAGGGACATCATGAAATGAATGCATCTACAGTATTTACAGTTTCTACAAAATTGAATAACAATTTATAACAGAATAACACAGGAATCAAATCTCTAAAAAAACATTTTCAAGCCATTAAATCAAATGAAACATGCATCAACCAATCATGCAATGTTTTTTAAAGATTTTATTCCTATGCTTAAAAGAATAAAATATAATATTGCATACATCATTGGGTTCAAAGGGAGGCTGAAGACACTGATAGCCCTGGAATCGAGGTTGGGTTCAAATCTTTTAAAAAGGTGGTATAAAATTCTATTACCTCTTTCTTTGAATTGAATGGCTTCAAAGGAACTTATGGTACTTTGCTGTAATTCTGCCACATGGAAATTTTTTGATATCTTTTGATGATTTCAAAATGGTGACATTTATTATATTTGAGTCTGTGACGTCATGAATTTTTTCTAAATCGTAAACCAGAAGAGCATTAAGTTCCTTTCAAGCCCTTCAATTCAAAGGAAAAGGTAATAGAATTTTACACTGCCTTTTTTAAAGAATTGAACCCTATGCATGCTTGAATATACATAAATGCAAAATCCAGTGCTTGCAGAGATGTTCTCCATTTGTTCTTATTTTCCTTGCAAAGGATCATCCCTCTGAACATGTTGGATAGACTCAGCCAATATGAGCCAATATGTCAATACTTTCTTAGTATGATAGATAACTTTTCTGAAGTTAATATTAAAAAGTGAACATTACCGAAAGGAAGGATACAAATAATAACAGGCACTGCAGCTGCAACTTTTCCAATTTCTTCATCGGTCTGCATGATTTTCTTTATTCTTGCCTGATAAAAATAATTAAATAAAATTTTCAACGAAGGGATTCACACTGAACAGCAGGCAATGCAATTCACATTTTTTGGGGAAATAAAACAAGTCAATGCTCAGCTTCTGTATATATTAGATTAATACAACTTAAGGCATGCTTAAATGAGCCGCTGGCTTGGTACCTTAACAAATCAAAAGAAAAATTGCCTCTTGTTTACATGGAGAAGCGAGCTAGCACAGTAAGCAAAACTTTGCCTGTTGTGTTGTGAGAAATCACTTGGTGAGATGAACATTCCTCTGATTTTCTCTGCTTATTGGACTGCATTGAAGCAAAGTGCGCATGTGCCAACTATTTATATAAAACATTACAAATATATGCTATGTGTTGGATGAAATTCGGCACCGGTAATTACTTTCATAGACAGTTGTGGGCAAACATTTTCCTCAGCTTAGCCTAAATCGATTGAAAGCTGCTTAAAATAAAATTTTCGCTTTGAAATATTTACCCCCTCACCCCCCTCAATTATTAAGACTCCCTTCCTTTTAACACTGGAGAGTACTTTTTTGATTATATGTTTTGTTTATCTTGCAGACAGCAATAGCACCACTGCTAAGTACTTTGCTGTTGATATGACCGAGGGCAAGGTACAGTTGTAATTTATTGTAAATTCGTTCAAGTTCATTTCGGCAGATGAAATAAGTTTCTTATTGCCTTCCTTCTTAAACTTGAGAGTATCGAGTAGACAAATTGACAAGTGGTCAGTTGACAACATATGCATACATTGGCGAGGAGAAATGTCCGAATTATTACCAAAATGACTGATTAGAACATGGCCCGTGTTTTCATGTTTGAGAAATAATCCAGATCGAAGTAGATTTATGCAGTTCAAAAAGTCTTTCAAGAATGTTACTTTTAATTTATATCTCATTTTTGTAGGCAAATCATGTAATTGAGGCACCTATGTATAATGATTATATAAATGACAATATTCCAAAATAAGTGCATTGGTAAACGGGCTGCAAAAGCCCTATATAAACACACAAGAAAATCAGCTTGCCTACTAACCCAGCCCGTTTACTGGGTTAATATAAACAGCAGATGTTTGGACTTTGATATATAGCGTTGACATAATAGCCCCCTTTTGCATGCACAAATGAGTTAGCTACCGTGGTTTGAAGGGGATAAGGGAAACCTGGCCAAGATCAATAAAATCATGGGTTTTTGGTTGTGCAAGTTATTGCATGAACACATCAAGCTTTCCAGTCGGACTCTCTGTTTATTTTGATTTGATCTAAAGCACGCAGGTATGAAATCTATTCTTGAATGAGCAATACAAATCGCTTTTGGAAGGTCAGGTAAATCTTTATTTTTACAAATTCACCTTTGCTGGAGTGTACATTTTGCTTCCTCAATCACAAAGCTGTGCGCAGGTGTGCATTATGTAGGATGATTTCAAATTTTAAGCTCTCTGCTTTGTTTCGAAGTTTCTTTCACTTCTATGCTCTTCAGTTGTTGTTACCTAGAGCTTATGACAACATTTAGGACCCTCCCCCTCCTGCGCCCTGCCTCCTGTTTACATTACGTCAGAATGATAATTATTATGCTCCAAATCGGCTGTAAGGCCCTTAGGAGTTAATTATTGAAGATTTAATTTTGGCCCAGTAGAGCAAACGACGTTGTTAATACAACAATACTAATAGTACAAAGTGTGTCGTTTTTTCAGATTCGCATTTTTTGTTTTGAAAACATTTTGCATTTTCTTGGCTGCATACATACCGTTGGAAACCTTGCTTCATACTTTCTCTTCTTCGTTGGCATCTTTGCAATGACTTTTAACTCCTAATTACTTGATGAAGAGAGTGCAACGGGTGAAAAATTCCTTCACATCACACCAGTACTTCAACGAAGTTGATGTAACGACACCTGGCCTAGCAAGTACTCCATGTACAATGAATTTTATAAACATTTGAGAGCAACAACAACATTGAGCAGCAACAACAACGGAATTTGAAATATTATTTCATAATCAAATCAAAGATGGCTGCCCTGCTGCAAGGTTTTACAGGAAGGTTTATCTGTTGTCAGTTGGTTTATGCAGCGAAAAGAAGCACAATAGTCAAACAGGGGCTATATCTAAGAAGGCTGATGCATGTGAGCCATATTTCTCAGAATGATTTTGAAGTGAAGATGACAGACAGTTGTGCACAGGTAAGAATATTTCAAGGACATCTTTATTTAGTAAAATTTAGGCCACTTTTTGATTACAAAGTACTTTGTAATCTAAGAAGGGGCTTGAGGTCAGGCAGTCAGAAAGAAAGTCACGCTCGTTAATGCGATTGATTAACGTTTTATCTCTGCTAATTAGCACTGAAATAAAATAAAGAAAGCGCACAGAGAGCGCATACCACACAGCACAGAAGTTTCCCGCGATCCTATAGCAAAATTTGACATCGGCTTATTTCATGTTCGACAGATTTGACACCATAAGATTGATAAATCGCTATATTCTCAAATGTTCTCAACATGTGGAAAACAACTTGCGTGAATCGTGCCAAAAAGCACTTCAAAAATTTTTTTTATAACCAACTATTCACTAATTGCTTCATTACTTGAGTTAATATGCAAATTAGTGCTTCGAGCTTTTTCTGTTTGGCGATAAGCCATAGAATGCTTGGAGCAAACGCTTTGATTGTTTCATGCTGGAATTATATGAAACAAGGGCGATGTTTCAGATTCGATCCTCTGCGTCTATATCTATGTCCGATGAAATGGGCGGGGCGGGGCTGAAACACAGTACTTTAAGGGAAATCTAATATGCAATGAAATTTACACCAGGATTTAGGCAAATTTTAGTTAACAGTTTGTTTCATTTCACACAACATGCTCTAAATAACAAGGGGGATGCTTCAGATTCGATCCTCTGCGGCCATATCGGTGTCCGATGAAATGGGCGGGGCGGGGCTGAAACGTGTTTGGGCAGCTCTGAATT
>REGM01000062.1:731442-814757 GCA_004194415.1 Aurelia aurita
TTTGAGGTTATGACGGTGTCGATATTCAGATCAAATTGTCGATATTCAGAACTGATCTTAATCAGCATTCTCATGCTCGCTTAATTCGTCAGGGACCAAGGCAGGGAAATACGCGCATGAGGTACAAATCGCGAGATAAGTTAAAACGCACTTTGTAATCTTCCAAAAGGATCTTATGTTTCATATAATCAACTAGAATTGATGAAACACACAGCAACAAGTGTAAGTAATAACGGAATTAACTTGAAGTAAGAATGAAGACGATTTACTAAACATTTTCCACAAACAATCCCTACAAAAGACAACATTTCATCCCCACTGGCACTCTAGAGCCAAGGCATGACTAGAAACTGCTGACAAATTGGGAGTAAGGTCAAAAAGTGATTCATTACCGTACTTGCACATTCATTTGGTTACCACGTCTCCTCTTTGGATCATTTCAACAATTGGAAATTTTGTTGCTGAGGTACAAAGTAAATGGTAAAAGTTCTTTCTTTATCTGCAAACATTGATTATATTATAGCATTTTCTTTCTACAGCAACTCAAAAAAATTATGGAAAAAGATGAATTTCTGCGGATCATCATAGAAGGAGGAGGCTGCTCAGGATTTCAATACAAATTTGAAGTGGATTCATCTTTAGAAGAAGATGACAGGTGATAAGTTTGTAATTCATTTGACATTTATTTTGAAATTGACAAATTCATAAGTGTAGGATGTCGTTCTGCCGAGTAATATTCAACAAGATCTCCAGTGCACATTACCATATCTTTATCTGTTGTCTATTTTGAATAGCATATTGACTATCTCCGGTGTTCAAGTGCCATACTATGTATACCTGTGTAGTGTATAATGGAGGCTTTACAATTATTCAGGTAAGATGTCGAACAAGATCCATAATTCTTTATTAGCGACTGTTATCAGGGGCAGTGCCAGTCATGAAAGTTGGGTGGACAAGGAATAGAAGTGATTGCCAGAAGGTATACCTGCTATTCAGTCCACCTCCTTGTAGCATAGGGCTAAAATCTTTTAGATCTTTTAAAAGGTGGGTGTAAAATTCTATTACATCTTCCTTTGAATTGAATGGCTTGAAAGGAACTTAGGGTACTTTGCTGTAAATCTGTCGTGGAAATTTTTTGATATCTTGATTTTTTTCAAAATGGTGGCACTTTTATTTTATTTGAAAGAATTCGTGGAAAATTTTGAAAAAATTAAAATCATCGTAAATCCTAAATCGATAGAGGAAACATAATACAATCCTCAAGAAAACCATAGTTTACGGAGGTCTACAATATGATGGCAAGCAGAAATCTGTCGCTCTTCTGGTTTAGGATTTAGAAATTTGATGACGTCACAGCCTCAAATATGATAAATGCCGCCATTTTGAAAATAATGATGATATCAAACAATTTCCACGGCAGATTTACAGCAAAGTTCCCTACATTCCTTTCAAGCCATAAAGTTCAAAGAAAAATGTAATCGAATTTTACACCCACCTTTTTAAAGATTTGAGCCCTATGCTCCTCCTTGTCTGTTATAATTGTTTGATTTACTTACTGCATGATGACCAGCTTCCTTTGTTTTCTTTCAGAATATTTGAAAAAGACGGAGGGAAGATTGTTGTGGACAATGACTCTTTAGCATTGGTAGATGGATCAACAATAGACTACCAAATTGAACTCATAAAGTCAGGTTTTGTAGTTCAGAAAAATCCTAATGCAGACAAAGGATGTTCCTGTGGTTCATCATTTTCTGTAAAAATTTGATTTCTCAGAAATAGATCATTGACTTTTATTCAATTGAAGTAATATGTCTCAGAAGTCTTGGCACTTTTCAAAAATTTTCAACAATAAATCTGATGTTTCTGCAGGACTAACATGAAATTCACATAAAAGGAGGTTTTAGGTACGTTTCAAATCATTTTTGAATGAAAGTAATTTTTCTGCGATGCAAAATCAAATTGCCAAGACTTTTTGGACCAACTTTAGATACACGATTATGTAAATTTTTGCATTCAATGCCCTTACTTACGATGATGAGGTGATAGTAGGCTAATGGGCTAGCCATGCCAGGAAGGCTTCCAACTTGGTAAAACAGGCTAGAACCCCCTAGAACCTTTCAATTTATTTAACCAGAAAAAATTAGCTTGTTCAGCCATGCTTGCTTTAAACATACAGTGTAAATGTACATCATACTAGAATTGTCAGTGTTGTAGAGTGATATTGGAATTTTGACATATATATGTTTCAATACTTTATAAGTCAATTTTTGTTCGTTAACGAGAGTGGTTCCTGAAGACTTTTGGCATAGATTCTGGGAAATACAGCGCAATCAATTGACCTTACTTCAAAATCTGATCAGGAAAGTTCCATTTGCCAATTGACTGCAAAACACCAATTGAATGATTTTATGATCTTCTGTATTTCTTTGCAGTTGCCCCTAACCCCGTCATCAAACTGATACATACAGCAACTTACTAAAAAAAATGCAACCTGATTGAGCTTCTCTTTTGTCTTTATAATTTTAGTTTATAATGAATCTACAGGTATCAACTATAAGTCAAGACTGCTATTGATCCTTAGAGGCAGATCATTAAAAAAATTCTGAAGTTGAATAATTCTAACATATTACTATGAGCTACATATTATAGAAAGCTACCAGAAACAAGAAAAATAAAAACCTCTAAGCTAACAACAAAACAACAAGATTTAAGTTAATTGTGTAGGGCAGTCTACAACGCTGCCAAACTCATCAAGGCTGGTCAAAGTGGCAACCAAGTGGATGGATCCTGCCTCGGATCCTGCATCAAGACTCTGGTGGTCTGGATCATTAGACAAAAAACATGCTCGGGTGCAAAAAACAAAACATGTTCGGGTGCTCATTCTTTCTGTTGCAAAAACTTAACGATCCTCCGTTGTTTAGAAATCAACAGATCCTTCTATATTTTATTTGTTTGTGAGTGATACAAATTTGAAAATATGTAAAATGACAAAAACATTTACTGTACATAATGAAAATGTTCAACCAATTTGTTGATATTTTATGTTGCTGACTACTTCACGAGTTACCTTAAATTTGTGCATAGATGAGCCAGGCAACATGCCCNCTGTATTTCTTTGCAGTTGTCCCTAACCCCGTCATCAAACTGATACATACAGCAACTTACTAAAAAAATGCAACCTGATTGAGCTTCTCTTTTGTCTTTATAATTTTAGTTTATAATGAATCTATCAACCATAAGTCAAGACTGCTATTGATCCTTAGAGGCAGATCATTTAAAAAATTCTGAAGTTGAATAATTCTAACATACTACTATGAGCTACATATTATAGAAAGCTACCAGAAACAAGAAAAATAAAAACCTCTAAGCTAACAACAAAACAACAAGATTTAAGTTAATTGTGTAGGGCAGTCTACAACGCTGCCAAACTCATTAAGGCTGGTCGAAGTGGCAACCAAGTGGATGGATCCTGCATCAAGACTCTGGTGGTCTGGATCATTAGACAAAAAACATGCTGTTCGGGTGCTCATTCTTTCTGTTGCAAAAACTTAAAGATCCTCCGTTGTTTAGAAATCAACAGATGCTTCCATATTTTATTTGTTTGTGAGTGATACAAATTTGAAAATATGTAAAATGACAAAACCATTTACTGTACATAATGAAAATGTTCAACCAATTTGTTGATATTTTATGTTGCTCACTACTTCACGAGTTACCTTAAATTTGTGCATAGATGAGCCAGGCAACATGCCCTCAAGTTTTTCGAAAGTGCCCTAGTTTAAGCTCAAAATGCCCTTTTTCTCAGCCTTTTTTAAGCTTAAAAGTGGCCTTAAAGTCGTAAAAAGTGGCTCTTCTGAGAGATGTGTCCCTCCAAGTGAGAACTGCTTCGTACATCCCTGAATTTTTGACATGTCTGTCTTTCCTTTCTAAAGGCCCATTTCCACTTCATTCGCAATTTGCAAATGTTTCAATGTGAATTTCAAACAAAAGTTCACATGCGATTTGCGAATTACGAATGAAGTGGAAATAGGCCTTAACAAACCATCAATGCCTTGATACATGGTGTAACTCCAGTCCTGAGCCTTTGTGTGAGAAAATAAAAACGGCTGATATTTACATTTGATCACATGACAAGTACGATAGACGATTCCGGAAAAGATGGTGTCCGAGGGCATTTGACCAAGATGCACTGCGTTCTATAATGAAATCAACAGTGATTCTATAGAAATTCGATCATCAAACGCAATGCATCTTGGTCAAATACCGGAATCATCTATTGATCTGCCTTACCCTACTATAACTTATTTTATTGCATTTNCATCAATGCCTTGATACATGGTGTAACTCCAGTCCTGAGCCTTTGTGTGAGAAAATAAAAACGGCTGATATTTACATTTGATCACATGACAAGTACGATAGACGATTCCGGAAAAGATGGTGTCCGAGGGCATTTGACCAAGATGCACTGCGTTCTATAATGAAATCAACAGTGATTCTATAGAAATTCGATCATCAAACGCAATGCATCTTGGTCAAATACCGGAATCATCTATTGATCTGCCTTACCCTACTATAACTTATTTTATTGCATTTTTGTGCGAATCTTGAGGGTCATTTTTTGGAAAAGTGGGGGTTCGGACCCCTTCATTCCCCCTTGGCTTCGCCACTAAATATTACATGACATAACCAGCAGCTATAAAAACTAAACACTACAAGTTCGAAAACTGAACTTTAATCATCTGGGGTTGTACATAGCTTATCGAAACCATACATGCAACGTTAGTATAACACAGGAGGGATTTCCAGCCAAGGAGCTTTGAGCCCTGTTGCGCACCGATTTATCCCTTTTTTTAGTTTTTAGGGGGGCAACAGGATATCCAAGCCTTTCAAGAAAGGTGACTGGATGACTGTGCTAAAAAACTATTGCAATGAAAATATAATTGTCTTGTAACCTTGTGTTAAAGGGAATCTTAGCATATAAAGTGGCTCAAGTCACTTGCGGTCAAATTCTAGCCTATCAGATATCAGTATTTCCTCTAGCCTATCAGATATCAGTATTTCCTGTTGACGTAGATTAGCTATCCAAATAAGGTTTGCCTATTGTCTATGCACAGCCATTTTTATCATAAGCCTTACATATGCTTAGATTCCCTTTAAGTCACTAAATCTAAATTTCTCAGGATCCAAGATCGAGCCCTGGCAATAGATCAAAATATAAAAGTTTATCTTTTGAGAGATCGCTGTGACCTGTAAAATGTGGAACCCTAGCGGGGCAACATATTAGTTCATAGGGGGGCTACATGATAGTTTCAAAGTTACTAAACGATCTAAATATCGGCATTTCATTAGCCTGTATGCAGACTCAGTTGGTTACTTACTTCTGTGTAACCAGTTGAGTATGTCTGCGTGCATGCTACATTTCATTGGACTGATTGAATACCCCCTGGCACCACTCCTAATCTTGATACTAATCTGAAACTGTTATATAACCTATATATTAGTTAGACTTGTTACATTGTCGTTATGATTATTGATATTAGTGCTAAGTTCTAATTTTTAAGTGCTAATAGAATAAGAGCTATAATTCAAATTCCAAAATAGTTGACTAGCCTAGATGAATTCGAAACAGTCTTTTAAAACGTATTTCATATCTAAGTTGATAATCTAACCAAGAACCGACATGATTTTTATCATTTGTTAACATCTACTTTACTTTAACTAACTGAGAACAACACGAATCTTGAAGCAATAGATAATTGTTGAGCCTGCTTTTTAAGATATATTGAGCTTTTGTAATATTGACTTTGGTAATTAATCTTTATTTCTAGAGTGTGTTTGATTGGTACCAATTCTGAAAACGGTAGAGTTGGTAGACTCGGAACTCGTCTTTGATTGACCTCGAAAATTCTAAAAACGGTACCCTTGGTAGTTTTGCAACGCCTCTTGAACCTTTGAAAAAAAGCAGAAGGTTTTCCAGACTTTGACGAGCTTGGTGAATTCCCAAAGGTGGATCCGAAACCTACTGTTTTTAAGATTTTTTGTTTTGATTGCAAAATATGTTCTGTCTCTGTGAAGTCAAATATTTTCAGAATTTGGTAGGTTTAGAACTATCAATCAAACACACCCTTAATTCGACGAATTTCTAAGAGTATTTTTGCAAATATTGAAGTCTGAAAAACTTGCAACCATAGTGGAATTGCAACAGTTTTTGAAACATTTTGAAACTTGTTACAACATGCTGCTTCCGTAAAACAGACTAGTAACGTTTAATTTTTATCCAAGTTTAATACAATTTTCCCCTAGAATTAATATTAAATGTTGCTTGTTTGCAAATCTCCAGACGTTATAACAAAAGCTACATACTATGCTACAAAATTCAACATAGTTCGCCAGACTATTCGACTTCTCAATTTTCTGTAAAGACTAAGAAAACGATGGCGTGCCAAAAATCTTCGTAAAAATAAGGATACCCAAGCTTTGCTTATACTTCCACAAACATTCACACTAAATTATGTAGGATAAAATCACGAAATCATGAGAACTGCGGGAACTTTTCTAATTAGGAAACATCTATTTCTAACGATGCTCTAATAGCCTCCGAATAACTACAGACTTACTCTGTTTTAGCGTGTCCGTTCATAACTTCGGTGGCGTGTCCGTTGGCTTCAGCAACGTGTCCGTTGGCTTCAGCAACGTGTCCGTTGGATTCAGCAACGTGTCCATTGCTCTGTGTTGCTTCTCCGTTCATTTTCTTGGCTTGTCCGGGTTTTCCGATCATGTTCTTGCGCTTCATTCTTGCGTACGGTCCGACAGTCGGATCAAAGATGAAATCAAACAGTACTTTTGTCCATGAATTATGCGATGGCAAATCTTTGTAGTACTCTGGCGCGATCTCTCTAATTTTTGGCAGAAGTGAGCCTGGGACACTTGGGAAATCGTGGTGCTCGTTATGGTAGCCGACGTTGAAGGTGAGGTGATTCAATGGACCATAATACGAGTAGGTCTCGAAGCCATTCTTGAACATGTAGTGCTCTGAGATGAAGTGACCAGCAACAGGGTGAAGGCCCATTCCAAGGAAGGAACCAATGATCATATAAATCAGAGATTTTGGCCCGAGGTACATGAAGACAAAAATATCAAAGGATATTTGAACGATACTGTTGAGAACCTCCATCGGCTGTGCTGGCAAAGGACGGACAATAAGGGGTCGAAGAGCGTAAAAGAACCCTTGGAAGACTACCCAAACGAATTTTGATATAGAGTTAGTGAAAAGCTTTGCTTCCATGTCGGTTGGAAGGTCAACGTCAATGTCCTCATTACCCATGTATTTGTGATGGTCGAGATGGTATTTCTTGAAAGCAACTGCACATGGTACGCCAATTGGCAGATTGGCAATTATACTGAACAGTTTGTTTTGAACTATTTTGGAGTGTCCAAAACCTGCATTGTGGGCAAGTTCGTGTATCGCCAGCAAAAGGGCATGGTTAGCAACACCAGCTACGGTATAGGCCAACAGTAGGGTTAGGCCCCATGAGAAGTCTTTCACCAAGTATATTACTGATAACTGAAAAACAAGGAGAGCGCAAACCTTGTATTTAAACAAATGATCTGTCACCATCAGCTTCTTGATTTCGGGATATTTTTCTGAAAAAGAAGATTAAAACGTAAAAATTATGCTGTGAAACTGAATGTTGGAAAAGATGGGGTATCACAAGGCTCATTGCTGAGTACATTTCTGTTGTTTTTCGTCGGACGAAGCGAAGTGCGAACTGCATTGGTCTTTTTCCCCTCATCAACCTCTATTTGTTCATGCCTTTATTTTTCAGATACTCAGTGTATTGGGTAATTCATTTAATCTTTTACGAAACCATACAAATACAATCAACAGAAGCAGGAGCGTCGAGAGGGGGTAGGGGGGAGGGGGTAAAAGGTCCGGGGCCTGTAAAAATCTCAATCATAACAATTTATTATTGTTATAAAATCTCTTTATAGCGCATTTTTATAACATCTGCCTTAAAAGTGTCGTGACAGTGCCCTCTTTTGAAAGTTGTCACCTCTTAAGAGTGAGGGTCAANTTTTCCCCCTCATCAACCTCTATTTGTTCATGCCTTTATTTTTCAGATACTCAGTGTATTGGGTAATTCATTGTATCTTTTACGAAACCATACAAATACAATTAACAGAAGCAGGAGCGTCGAGAGGGGGTAGGGGGGAGGGGGTAAAAGGTCCGGGGCCTGTAAAAATCTCAATCATAACAATTTATTATTGTTATAAAATCTCTTTATAGCGCATTTTTATGACATCTACCTTAAAAGTGTCGTGACAGTGCCCTCTTTTGAAAGTTGTCACCTCTTAAAAGTGAGGGTCAAATACTCGGAATCAAATGAAAAAGTTTAACTTTGAAATGTTTGCACAGAGGCGTTCCTTCAGCAAGCTCAAGCTCGTCAAAAACTTTATGCGAAGTACAATGACTCAGGACAGGCTTACAGATCTCGCAGTGTTGAGCATCGAGAGTGAACTTGTAAGAACCGTTGACTTTAAAGCCCGCAAAGTATTGTTTTGAGTGTTAGAAACCGTTGTATTGATATTCGTATATAATTGACACAAAACGACATAAGCCTACGGGAAGATAAAATCTGGGCGGGGGCTGCCCGATAAAAAATCCATTCTTTACGAAAATTTTGTCCGCCATATGGCGGATTTTTGCTCGAATATGAGCGATTTTTATAAATTTTTCAAACGTTGGGGGGCTATCGCCATCCACACTCCTGCCTCATGCGCCTATGCAAAACGATGTCCTTGATTCATCATTAAAACTTTTTTTGCATAACCTTAGCATGGAAATGTTTAAGCAATTTTTTCAAACTATTATTCCTAAAAGGGGCGTTTCCCTCATTTTCCGTCCGAGAGTCTGAAGGGCGTGGTCACGAAAATTTCCCTTGGGCCCCAAACCCACCTTGGGGCCCGATCCCATAGGTCACTCCAGGGCCCGAACTGGGTCTCGACGGCCCGGAACAGAAGACACAGCATGGTAGCTGAAATTATTGAGAATTTAGTTGAAAAAGAAAATATCTTTGGTAAGAAAAGAGGTCTCTTAATAAAGGCCAACCTCCTCCACTGAACTGGGAATTTTGGTTGGCTACCAGCATGCTTTTTTAGTGTGGATGCTGTGGTTTGTCCCCGTGGTCACGGAAAGCATGAGAGCAAGATCAGTCCAGATCACCAGGCTCACAGAAGCTTGCTTCATTGTTACGCAGACTATACTTCCCCTTTCAGTCGAGCTCTCCAATTAGCAACAAAAACTTCTGAAGTGGAGGTTGGCCTTAACTTGTTGAGAAGCTATTTATGAAGGTCCAAAATCCCTTCTAGCATGTNTATTGAGAATTTAGTTGAAAAAGAAAATATCTTTGGTAAGAAAAGAGGTCTCTTAATAAAGGCCAACCTCCTCCACTGAACTGGGAATTTTGGTTGGCTACCAGCATGCTTTTTTAGTGTGGATGCTGTGGTTTGTCCCCGTGGTCACGGAAAGCATGAGAGCAAGATCAGTCCAGATCACCAGGCTCACAGAAGCTTGCTTCATTGTTACGCAGACTATACTTCCCCTTTCAGTCGAGCTCTCCAATTAGCAACAAAAACTTCTGAAGTGGAGGTTGGCCTTAACTTGTTGAGAAGCTATTTATGAAGGTCCAAAATCCCTTCTAGCATGTACTGTGCATGAGGTGAGACATGGAAATCTAGTTAACAGCTTGTGGTCTGATTTCTTTTCACTAGTAAAAGTACACAAAGCCAACAAGAATTATGCGTTTGACTGAAAAAGATCTAAACAAGAGGATGCTTAACTGTTTAGGTCAATGGGTAACTATGACAAATAAAAAACAGACACAATTTGAGCACCAACTGCATGAATTAACTCTATATTTGAAACAATAACTTATTGTTAGGTGGTTTGGTTTGCAGCATATAAGCTGGAAGCAGAGTGTGTAATCTGCATGCATGTAACCAAGGCTACAGTAACTCAGGTTGCATAAGTAGATGTCAGTTTGATAAGTTGCACAAGGAAAAGGTTTGTAGAAAGCTGGTCATGAGCTTTATCATGAATCACAATGAACTGCAAGGTCTAATAACCAAGGTGCTAACTTTGGGGGGGGGGGGGGGCAAGCAAGTGAACAAAGTAAAAATGAGAGTGTGGGAGCTTGCAAAACTGTTTTTGGGTCAATGGCGTGACAAACAAATAATCAAATATGAGACCTTGGCCCAACGATTTGAAGAAGAAAAGCCTTTCCCCTTGCTTTCACATTTTCAACAGATTTGGAAGAACTTGAAAGAATCATCTCTGGTGATGATTAGAGGGTTGATGGCTGTCCCCAGTAGCAGCAGAGACAGAAATTATGGGGGCTTAGGAGGCCACTGCCCCCATAAGCGTACAGGAAGATAAAATCTGGGAGCTTCCTGAGGTCCATTGTTTACAAAAATGTTGCCTGACCAAAGGTGGATTTTTGCCTAAAAAAATAATGTGGTTGATTTTTGTGAATTTTTCTAACGATGGGGGCTGTCATCCCTAGCCCCCACCCCCTATGCCTATGACTGCCCCTAATTCTCACTAGGAGGTTGGAAAAAATTAGCAAAGACAATATGGATTTGTCTGAAATTTTAGGCTTGAGTTGGAAAAATTGACCATTTTCTCTATGTTTGCCCCTCCCCCACTTGAAAACTGAATTTCTGCGACTGGTAGCAGTGCCAATGTTTCATTTGATTCTGAGGCTAAGATAGCACCAACAAATTTGCTTTGCATGCTGATGTATATACTAGCCTGCTTGCACGATGAAATGGTGCCCATATAAGTAGAGTAATATTGTACCTAAAAGATGGTCATGTTACAGGTTCAAGAGTTACTGATGCCCTGCCAAATATATTCTCTTAAATAATAATAACCAGGAACTTTGACCCCTCATGTATTGTTTTGGTCCATAAAGGACAGTTGCCCTAATATGGACTTGCCAGTAGAAGAATTTGGGGAGTATCCTAGGCTAGAAAGAAGGATATCCATGTTTTGGGGGAAGCAAAATGCAGCTGGGACACATCAAGAGACAGCTGAAATTGCTTTCTTTGAGTATTCAACTGAAATTTGTCACAGAATTATTTTCTTTCTTTGGGCGACACCCCCTTTACGCTTGGGAAACATTTGTCCATAATATTGAACTACATATAGTCCCTCTTTCAACAATTTTTCCAAAGATTTGAATGAGTTGGAAAACTGAACATGGACAGAAGTAGGAAGATCTGTTTATCATTTTCTGGAATGCTACCCCATTTTACCCCCAGCATACCCATTTTACCCCAGCAGACCCTATTGAAAGATTGAAGGTGTTTTATTTTGTCACATTTTAATACAGTGAAGAACTTAAAGTCTCTTAATGTATATCCACAGCTGTTTAACCAATATATATATAAATATTTCATAAAGGACTTAATTAAAATTTATTGTTTGCATGAGGTTTATGGAGAATAGTATTTGATTAAACTTAAATCACTGACAGTAAATTCTTCATGCATGAATTATATTAGCAGGAAAGACCTGCAAAAGATTTCGCAATGCCTTATTTTGGCTGGATTTTGCAAGGAATTGTACCTTTACGCAAACCGTTGCCTGGCGATACTTCAGACCAGAGCGTTAAAAATTGTTTATTGGCAAAAGCTCTCAGGAAACCCACCCCTCTGCAATGTTCATTCAACGACCTCCATCACCATACCATACGGAAATGCTCAAGATTAAAACTTTTCAAAATTAAAGATCATTACGAAATCGAAGGATCTCTCCAAGTATCATATTGCAAAATAAACACATATATTGTTCATAAATATAGGAAATGTTACGCAAGAATTTTTCATGTCTATTTGTAACGCTTTGTTACTTGGTTTTCAAAAACTCAATAAAATGGGAGCCGCCCTTCTTGCTTCGTCAGTCTTTTCTACTCGATGTAAAAGCTGTTTGAGGGGAAATGGAAACCGCAAACAGTAAAAACTGCTTTTGCCAAAATTCTCCACATGCAAGCCTTCATTTGAATATTCCTCTAAGCAGCACAGGCACAAATTTAGGCTGAGTGAAACCGCCCCTAGAAATATTTGTTGAGAAATCAGTGAAAACACCTGTTGTCCGAAAAGGGCCTAGAACGAAGCTGGCT
This sequence comes from Aurelia aurita, assembly GCA_004194415.1. Taxonomy (NCBI): domain Eukaryota; kingdom Metazoa; phylum Cnidaria; class Scyphozoa; order Semaeostomeae; family Ulmaridae; genus Aurelia; species Aurelia aurita. Next base: position 743,625 of record REGM01000062.1, read on the forward strand.
GTAGCACGAAGCTTTGTATAGAGTTTCTACTTACTCAACATCTCTACTCGTCTTGTAGCATGAGGTTCATCAGTATACGACCACTCGAAGCTAGTTCTTGATACTTTCCCAAACATCTTGGAGTTTTGAAGACAATCTTTGCAGTCGTCTGTGATATCGCAGCTAGCTTCGTCGGCTTTATCTTCGTCTCGCACACATGGATTTTTATCCTTCTGAAAAATCCGCCAAGCATCTGCCCCTGTGGCCTTTTGTGTTATTACACAATTTTGAAACAAAGGCTATAGCCTTATTGACCAATCAAAATCTCTCTGCGTAACCCTTTTTGTTTTAATCGCCCAATCAAATTGCTGCTAATCGCCCTCCTTCTGTTTTGTTTTCTCGTCCTGTTATTGGTTCTATATTAGACAATCGTTTGATTTGGTGATTTGGTTGAAGCAAATCTTAGACAATAGTCAATGTATTTTTCATCCAATTAATTTTCACGATACCTGTGTTTGTCAATAAAATTTTTGGAAATTATTTGTTGCTATTGTTTTGTTGGTTTTTGCAAAAATTCAGCGGTTTCGACCATGGTTTGCTATGGTTCCACACCAACAAGGAAGTGACCATTCGATGGACTTCGAACCTTCGTTCGTTATGGAAAGAATAAGCCATCTCATAGATCGAACGATTATTGCGTCATTCGTTCTAAATTGCTCCCTTGGGTTGCTTGGGTCAAGGTTCAAACTAGGATCAAACAAAACAAAAGCTTCATTTGTTTTTCCTGCTTCATGTTGCTCAAAATCCAAAGAGGATTTGTTGATCCCTTGAGCTGGCTCCTGGGTGAATACACGCATTTTTCCAAATAAAGAAACCTAAGAATTTGAGTACGGAAAGATTCTTAAAATTATCAGATTTTGAGTTCACAGTTACTTTGGGTTTCTTTTAGGTGTTTCATAACATTCGTGATGTTTACATCTTGTGCACTTCACAACAAAGTTTAATGAAACCGTGTGCCACTGTCTAGACCATGGTCTAGACATAGACATTAATCAGGTTCCTTTTGAGTAATAAAATAAACGAAACAAGCAAAAATAAAGTCAAAATTTGCTGTGTGGATTGCCTTGACTACAGTTTTCTTAAATAATTTGGTTCCAGTACAGAAATTAGGGAGTTCAATTTCTTATTCATAGCTTATAAAGAGTTACCCTGAGCCTTTACCTAGGGGACCCAGGATAATAAAGAGTTTCTTTATAAAATACATGCGTTTCGAAGCTGGGGCTTTTTTGTTTGTTTGTTTGTCATCTTATTTTAATTCAATCTTATTCTAGCTTCTCTAATAGAAACTAATCTAAATCGAATATTTATAGGGCTTTATATTCTCAGTGAGTTTGCATAAAAAGTGAAAAATAATCATGCAGACATCGTATGAAGTAGAACAAAACATGCCTGTTTTTTCAGGTTTTCAGCTCGGGAAAATTTACTTTCTTTCACATTTTCCATAACCTGTTGTCTGAGCGCAGGCTTATTCTCCGGAGAGTCTGCATCCGTGGTCTGCACCCCGGGGGTGGTGCTCTCTTATGTATGTTTTGGGTACTGGGGACGTGCCGTCGGGAAGGGTATCGTTTTCACGATTTTGGTACAAGGAACGGTATCGATTTTCACGAATTTGGTACAAAGAACGGTATCCATTATTGTGATTTTGGTATAAAGAGCAAATAAATAGGCGATTTTTTGAAAAAATTGGTATAAAGTCGAGTATACATTTTCAAGAAATTGGTATAAGGTCGGGTTTACATTTTCGAAAAATTGGTACAAGGAACGGGTATGTTTTTGAAGCTTTAGTGGCACGTCCCCAACCAAAATCTGGTCAAGTGCCCCCCCCCGGGCCGGGGTCTGCACGTAAGTAGGGCTTCGCAGAAAGGCACACGAGAACTTTTTGCTATTTTCATGGGAGATTTCTTAGTTGTACTAAGAAGCTATTTCAACGTTGGTAAAAAATAGCATTTACTACGTATCTCTTGTGTTCGACTGTTAAACCTTATTTTCTTACATCCACAAAATAATAAGGGGTACGGGCCTAGCGCAACACAGACGGACTGCATTACCTGGTTGATTGATTGATTGATTTCACATGTTTATCACTGGTATTGCCCGTATATGGAGAAATATGCTTTTTTATCGACAACAAAAGTTAGGATGCACATCTTCAGTTCTTAATCGTAAACCATATTGCCTACAAAATTGCTGTTTTTGCGAGATTAGAGAGGTTGTTTTGCTGCAAAAGCAATCTTACAAAATTTCAATTTTATTATCTATTCCTATTTTGATGCTATTTGAATTTTAACGAAATTTTAGTGTGTTACAATTTAAAAACGTTACAGTTTGTAAAGACAACTGTTTTTCTCCTTTGCTGTGCAATTTTCTTGTATTCCACAAATAACAACGTTTGTGAATTCGATCTTCACACGCTTGCAAGAAACGAGTATGACTTCCTTCCAGGGAGCTGTTTCTTCTATTTTGCCTCGATCCATAATTAATATCCAAATTTCTCATTTAAGCTTGTTTTTCCATCACCTGTTTGATCTAGAATAAAAAATGTATTGTTTAAATAAAGCAAAAAATAAATCAAAGCTGTATTGACTTACGAAAGGTCAAACCGAACTATTGAATTAATAGGTAGGGGCAACACATCCACAGCAACTGCCAAGGGCTCCTTGCAGTGCCTAAAAGAAATTTTTACAGGCCAAAAGTTTGGAGAAAGATTGGGTGTGGCCCTTTGTTAATTGGGTCTGGCAGTTGGAGAATTGTAAGAAAGTTTTGGTTCATAACTCCACACAGTGAGTCAGATTCACACTTATTTTAGGCCCTGGCTCCTTGGAGTGCATTTTATCTCTCACGAATAATATATTTTACTTATAAGAAACTCTTTATAAAAGACAAGACTCGCAGATCACCAAAAAGAATATTGTTCAGGAAGCTTTCAGTGTAGGAAATCCACAGCACACAGCACACCTTCGCTTGTTTCTTGAATTTCATTTCTCGGTATAACTCGAAGCAAAACACAACGAGAAGTTGGAGAAACATCTAAAGAACTATTCAGAAACCTTCTTCAATATTAAAATGTTAGAATTTTAAGGAACGTCAGTGCTGCATCAAACTCTTAGTTTCTTATAAACAATTTGTGTTGAGTTTAGCTACATTGAGTAAGAGCATTACACTTTTCATTACGTTTATTAGTTCGCACAGAAGAACGCGGCCGTAGTGACGGGGAGGTCATTTCTAGATCTCACGAATCCAGTTTCTTATCCTAGGCCCCACTTCTATATATATTAATTGGGTGATAATCTATATAAACAGAATTTATTATTATCATATCATATCGAAGTCTTACCAGTGGGTGGAACCCAGTCGGCAAATTTTGTATCTATCGTCGGTGCCCTTTGAGCTCCGTATATCTTCTTCTTTGGTTTCTGCAAGCGACGAAAAATGATAAATATAAGAGAGCAAAGTTAAAAATAACAAGAAAGTCAATAATCAATGCATTTGCTGCTTTTTAGCCAAATCAAACACTTACTGTAATCTCGAAGAAATTTCAGAAAAACTGTTTGGTTCCTTAGAGATCATCCGAATTTATCGGTTGTTTTTTAGCCGAATTCTACCGAAAATAAATTTATCTGCAATTAAGTATTCGGCTATTGAAATTTTGGAAATCAGTTGTTTTGCAAGTGAATTTTGCTGTTCAGCGAGGAACAGCTAAAAAGATCCAATTTTTCTGGATATTTAATCAAAACATTCGTCACTTCATATAATCGGCATAAAGTCAGCAAAATATTTTATCATCCAAGTGCCGGTATTTAAGCAGTTTTATCGGCTATTTTTCCACAACTTGCGGCTATTTAAGAGATTTCACTATGTAGAAAGTTAACAGATTAGTTCGGACGTTCCCTCAGACTGATACGAACGGATACGAACAATAATCAGTTGTTGCGAGCATTTGACAGAGTGGGAAACTAATGCATTGAGCTGGATGGGAGAAGTGTTCGCTTTTGAGCCCTGCGGGGAAAGTTCTGTTTTATTCATAAAGCGGGTTCCTGAAAATATGTTTTAAGTTGTGATAGAGATTTTGTAACGATTTTATTAGGATCGCGGAAAATATCAATTCTTGCAAATCTGACCATGGCTTGAGCGACCTTCGCCAGCCTCTGGATCCGCCCCTGGTCAGTTATTCGGCAGCCTGCCTCTGTCGGTAAAATTCGGAATGATTCTAATTTTTCAAAAATTTTACCCTACCAAATGCTTGATTTTATAGTGTACAACATCTAAATCAAACCTTTTTACGGTTGCCTGTTTCATTTCCCTTGGAGTCGCTTTCATCGTTTTCCTCATTCTTATTAGGGTTCATTCGTGCAACAACTTCGGCTAACGAGGTTCCACTGCTGACCCTCGGTTTCTTTATCTCTGGCGTAGTTTTCTCTTGTTGAGCTTGAAGAGATCTCTGTTTGGGTAGATCAGGTGTAGTTTGCGAGTGTTTTTCTGCATCGCTTTCACTATTTTCTGTCATTTTGGTCATTGTTTCGCTGCCTTCATCTAAAATGCAAAATTTACAGTGAGTTAATGATCATGAGTTATGCAAAAAACTGTAAACAAACGCGGTTTTTTCCAATTTCAACGTTTTCAAATTGCAACAGCGTTTTCATTTGTATAGAGGGCTTTGAGATGGAAAGAGATCACATCAAATTTCCTTAACTTCTAAACCTGAGCCCTGAATTTCGCTTCGTTTCTTTATGCTTAATGAAGAGACAAATTTCGGGACCATTCCTTGCTACATTTTTGTCGTATGCTCTTGAAAGAAAAGTTTGGGTGGTATCTGGAATTTTTTGATTATTTTACCAACTTATCTTTCGGAGCTCATAATTCTGGAAGTAAGCACGCTAATCTGATATTAATGTGTCAATATCTAATACCTCATTCACACTGAAGCNCGCGGTTTTTTCCAATTTCAACGTTTTCAAATTGCAACAGCGTTTTCATTTGTATAGAGGGCTTTGAGATGGAAAGAGATCACATCAAATTTCCTTAACTTCTAAACCTGAGCCCTGAATTTCGCTTCGTTTCTTTATGCTTAATGAAGAGACAAATTTCGGGACCATTCCTTGCTACATTTTTGTCGTATGCTCTTGAAAGAAAAGTTTGGGTGGTATCTGGAATTTTTTGATTATTTTACCAACTTATCTTTCGGAGCTCATAATTCTGGAAGTAAGCACGCTAATTTGATATTAATGTGTCAATATCTAATACCTCATTCACACTGAAGCAGTTAAACCAGCTTTATCTAGCCCAGGTTAATTTCAACCAATCAAATGCATTCAATTTGTTGGATCGACCAATTAGAACGCAGCATTCAATAACCTGGTTTAACTTGCCAGTGTGCATGGGGTATAAGTTAAGATGTTTTGAAGTGCGAAAATAAATATTTCAAATTCACATTCCTATAAAAAAAGGGGACAGCTTTTTGAGACACCGGGTGTGGTTTCTGACAAACCATTTTCTTGTGAAAAAACAACGTGTATACGGTCACGGGATTTCACCACAGCCAAGGTGACAGATCATGTCATGGAATTAATCAGGGATTTACTTGGTTTCAAAACCACTTGAATTAGATTTTGCGACAACTGTGTTTTTAAATTTTACTATTTTTGAGGCATAAAGCTTGAGCAAAATGAGAATGACTTGTTCTGTCTACAATCCCCTCTACTTGACACTGTGTGTCAAAATCTATAACTCAGATTACAATGGCAAAATTTGAGGGATATGATCATGATTAAAACTTTTTCAAATAACAGCACAGAATAAGACTATACTCTACTCTTACCTTTTCCTTTGCCTGCTGTTGGTTTATTTGCAGTAATAAATTTTCTGAGGAAAACAAATGCAAAGTACATCAGCTATAACTTTCAACTGCAAAGAAAATTTGCATAGTATGGGGCAGTACTTCAATTTTCAATATTACAATGTTTGAAGGTTTAGGTAGGTAGGCCTATATTTGAGGGAAAATTACAACTTTGTTAGTTTTGGGTTTTGATATCTTAACACGAGACCAAGCTGCGTTCTGTAATGCTTAAAGGACAACAAATTGGAATGAATTTATATGTATTTTTCCGATAGGGGACGTTTGTTTCAGACAGACGTAACTTGCTAAATGCTTACTCAGTAGAATGTGGCAGCATCGGTGGAAGTGTCGCTGGCTTCACTATTTCTATCAATCTTTCAATACGTTGCTGTTCCTACAAAAAAGAAGCAAAATGTTAGCAGAAAGCTACAAGGTTCTAAATGTGTATAAAGGAACGTTCAACGTTCTGTTTGCTTCTACAAGTAAAGCACCTTTTAAAATGGTTCTTACGATCAGTTCACCATGATTTCGCTTTTTAAAGCAATTTGTACCTTACCCTGGGTCAAAGAGAGTATTCCTTTTCATACTATGCTACAGGGTATCTGTATCTTTGTGCCAGCAATGTTTTTTCTATCAAATCTAAAAAGCTAAGATCTACAAAAGATACTATCCAACTGTTCCAATCATAGCGGAAAAAGACACAAGGTCATCAAGTTTCCACTATGACTGGCACTTATAATATTAACTTAGATTTAAATACATTAAGAAAACGCAAATATGAAAACGATTAAGGAAAACAAAATACAAGACATAAGGGACATAAGACAGCAATTTTATCTCGTCATTCGTCCATTGAAGCCATTTAATCTCTTCATTTCATCGATAATTTCCTCACTCAGCAGCGATGAGTTGCTACTAGTTCAGCTATAACACTGTCTCGATAAAAGCATCTTAGATTCGCGCAGGATGGATACAGTATTTCGAAGTGGGAAATTTAGTTTCATGTTACGTGATAGATCAGGGCATTGATAGAGACTATTGAAAAATTAGATAAGATTTGATGCAGGAAGACAAACGTGCTGTAATCTAACGTACTTTAGGTGGATAGCCTACAACCCTTTTCACACATGATCAAGAAGGATTCGATTTGAACAAAATATAATTTCATGCACAATATAGCTTTACTATATGAGGCAAATTAAGAGTTACCTTCCGTAAAACAGATAGTCTGTGTTTCATACTGACTCTCGTCTTCTTGTCGAGTCGTGATGTTATTGAGCTCATGTATTGATCTAAGTCATCAACTTCTTCGTTGTCTTGACTGCAAGCTGTTCATGCAAAATAAACTGAATGAGTAAAAGAAAATCGTATCTTTTGTAAAATTGTAGAAATAAATTTAATAGACCGATTTGAAGGATTGTTGCTTTAGGGCCTATTTATATGAGGAAAACTATCCCACCTTCCAGGCTATGAACTGTCAGGTGGGATGAAATCTGTGCGTGTTTATTTGTAAAATTTCATCTCACCTTCCAGCTCTTCATTCCACCTTCCAGCATTTATATGGAAAATTTCATCCCACTTTAGTGAGATCCCACCTCTCGTAGAGTGGGATCTCACCTAACCGGGCTGAATCGTTTTCCATATAAACGCAAGATGAAAAATGAAAATTACAAGGGATCGTATAGGAGGGTGGGATCTCACCTCTCAGCCTGGAAGGTGGGATGGTTTTCCCCATATAAACAGGCCCTTAATCTACCAATAAAAATCCAACTTAGATTTAGGGACCCAGTTTATGCGATTAGTATAACTCGACATCCAAATATTTCTGGTTTTCTTCGAGCACCTTTTTTTGTATAGTAGCCTACCTACAATCATTCACGTCTATTCCTAATATTCTATATGAAGCTTTACCAATTGTAGACAATCTTGCTCAAATTTGAGATCAAACTTTTGTAAAAGTAGTACTACCTATACGAGAATATTTACAACATTCTACTCTCCTACGCAGAGGTTCCTAGTTCCGCTACGCAGTATCCTAATCCTGCAATGCAAAATGATGGAGGGAACCTCTGCATAGGAGAGTAACAACATTCGGCGTTCCGAGATTGAGATTTATTTGAAAGTAAATTCGAATGAAGGGAAAATTTGAAACAGATAAATTTCTTTGCAGGATTACCCTTCCTATCATCTTCTAAGGTCTTTTCTAAAGAATTGATTTCCGTCAGGGCTGTTTGCAAGAGTTCTTTCTGAAAGATAAGGTTACAAGAATTAAATCTCAGCCTTCTCAAAATGAATCAATTTGACATACAGTTGAATCCCGGCATTGAAAACTTCAACGGGGCACCAGGAAGAAGTTCATTATATCGGGAGTTGGTTGAACCGGAGAATTAACAAAGCATTGTTATTCAAGGAAGCAGACATTTAAAGTCCATCTCAAATTAGATGTCATGTGAGATTTGCGATAGCGCAAAATTACTGATGCACAACACTTCAATTGTTTTTATTCGCGGACATTTTCACGTGACATCTAATTTGAGACAGACTTTCGTTCTTTCTACCACGAATTTCGTTATATCGGGGTTAGTTATTTCAGGGTACTGCGCAGTACTTTCTGTCCCATCTGGTATGCTACTTTGAACGAACGTATGTAACTTACAAACATTTTCAACGCTGTATCAGGATTGTGAATCACAAAATCTTTAATTTCAAAATCTTGATCCGTGTGAAATATGCATTAAAACCAAGACATAATTGATTAACTTTAAATTTATGACAGATGCAAGTATAAATAAAGCCAAATCTAATAAGCTGTACAAATTTGACAATTTCTCCTCTTGGCCCTTATCAAGCAGCAACACCGTCTCGAATCTATAGACTTCTGGCAGATCAAACTAAATCATAATGTCTCATACAAAACTTTTACATTATTCAGCCGGCGGAAAATTTTGCATCTCGAAAACGCAATATTTATCAGACAATATGAAATTACAAAAATTGTACGCACCAAGCTATCATATGTTTGAATTGTATCGTCTGCTTCTTTTCCAGCCTTCTTTAATCTCTTCTTTCGTTTTGATTCGACTAAAATCAAATTTCAAAAGACGATGAAATTCCTACAGAGAAAAACATTGTCACGATATTCTGAAGAAAATACACATCTGAGAGAATCTCTCAGACTGCCAGTAACCATGTTTCAGTTCGAAACAGTGCAAAATGGATTAAAATATTGCAGAAAACCTTTCGTTTGGATTTTGAGAGATAGAAATAATGTGATGTCTTCATTTCAATGATAGTGGCGGCAAGGCAACATTCAGAAAAGGAACAAATCAATTTGTATCAGTCAAGGAAAACGAAGATTCTTGCAGAAGTGCTACGTGCTTCTTTAGTTCAGGTAAAGATAAATGTCATTTTGGATCCTTTTCAAAGTGCATTGGTCAAGTTTCTTATGGAGCGAAATAGTCAGCTGATTGATAAGACGAATAAACCATGGGCGTTAAGAAACGCGGTAGTTGTTCCTACAACAGCTTTTTCCTCCCTGTGTCCCTATGCCCGTGAAGGTTGTTGTTGTTTTCACAGTCACTCAAATCAGAACACAGGGAAACAAGGAAAACCAGGCACAACAACAACAACCTTCACAGGCATAGGGACACAGAGAGGAATGGGCATAGGGACACATGGAGGAAGAAAAATGTGTTAGGAATAACTCCCGCGTTTCTTAACGCCCATGAATAAACGTGTTAATTACACTTGATTGCTGATGAAACTGATTTGATACCTGTGCCAGTTCTGTCTAGAAAAGAATCTTCGTCGCTATCATAGAAATCGTTCTCTGCCAATCTTTTTGCTCTTTTTGATCTTTCGCTCTCTAAAACAGAATGCATCAATTAAAAGATAACGTCATAATATACAAAAAGGATATTGAGAAGCAATACAAATTGCTGATTTGTATATATCGTTCGATAATTTATATCGTTCGATAATTTCTCAAATCCGGACGACAAAATTTAAAAAGAAATCCTATACTGCATTGAAATATTTTACAGGTTTGAAAGGTTTTTTATGCTTACTGTTGTGGTATCGTTCGGTATGTGGGGAAAATCATTACCTAAACATCATACACTTTCAACAAAATGGCACTTTGTTTTCGTGAAGTTGGAGTCTTCACAAATCCTTTATTTTGTTCTCGTGAAATCTCGACCGTTTTTTGGAGAAGCGATATGTCCGGGCTAAGGCTCTGTATTTTCGTTATTACTGAAAGATTTAGCCAAGAATATTATATTGCACATGCAATTGGAAAACAAATTAAAAAAACATACCATGATTTGCATTCCTTAACATTCCATGTGCATCAATTATTCGGCATGCTTCATATGCGCATGCTACAACGGCATCTTTTTTCTTTGTTGATGTTCCTTCTGCTACAAGATCTTCACCAGATGCATCTTCTACTGGTAACCTATGGCAGAAGGGAACACGATGTTTTTAAAGAAATTTGGGTTAGCCCATGCTACGAAACATTTCTTAACTAAAGGGAAAATTTCCACGTTTTAGTGCAGTTAAAAATCTGCTCTTCAGAAAACTATTGCTTATTCCAGATCACTTTGCTAAAATTTTCAATGGTTTGGAAGATACAGGTGTTTCTAGTAATGCTTGCATAAATTCAAATATCTCAGATATTGTGGTAAACAATATTACTATAAAGTACAAACCTGACTCTAATTACATAAACTTTGCTGTTGCCAGTACCTCTTTCATCTGATTCATATTCTAGGTCAATCCCTGAAATAGACAATATTTTGAAATTCAGCAACGACAGGTCCCATCAGTAGTCATGATTAAAAGTCATGGCAGGATTTAGGTGCAGAGCGCCGAAAGTAATTTTTATTGATGAAGTGTTCTTGCTGTATCTAAATTTTTCATCCAAAAAATCTACTTACTGATCTAACGGTAAAAAGCTCCCACTTTTAACAGGTCATGATAAGTTGTACACAAGGCCGATTTTGAAGAATTATCATGAAATCTGTAGCCAGAATCCAAAATTATACTTTGCAATTTTTACTAGATTTTCGGCCCACTATTTTCCAAGAGATAATCGATTTGATAAAAATTATTGCTTCGGAAACGGCCTAAATCTATCCAAAAACAACAATCTTCCGCTTATGCAGCAGATCATATTATTGTAAGTGTATAATAAATTTCTGAATTTCCCAACCTCTTTTGAAGAGTTACCTAATTGTCTTATTTCAATTCAGTCCTTAGAAAATTTGATCAAAGATTTTCGATCCTTAAAAGCTGATTCCTTTTATACAGTCATTGGTCTGGGAAGTACAGTATTTTTACCCATGTTCAAATCAATTGTAGCAATAAATTTAAAAAAAACTCACTACGCTGAAGATGATAATTATATTTTTAAAATTTATAAATTTGTACATTTAACCTCACCTTCTCTTTCAAAGAATCCTCTAAGTGTCTTCTTGGGATCTTTGAGTTCCAATGGCTTTCTGCTTGCTAAAAGTTTCTCCAAATCCATTTCTTCTTCAACTGCATCCTCTCCTGCACAAAAGAAAAACATATGAGCAGTTATTAGTAAAAGAAATGCTTGATCTAAAAAAAATAAATGTCTTGTAAAACAGAATATGAAAATAATGATGTGAATAAAATAAAAATTCCTTTAACAGACTGTAATAAGAAGAAACCATAAAGGTAAACATGTTGGTAAGACTATACATGTAGGTAAAAATAAATGAGGCCCTCCCAAGATAAAATACTGCTTCAATATTTACAAAACAGATTTTTCTCTTTCTCAGATTACATAAACATTTTTGAAAGATTTAAAACAGTATATAATATGGGAAATAAATAAGGTAACAAAAAGTACATACCCATGCCCCATGATATTCCTTCTTCTTCTTCTTCATCTTCCTTTTCAGCATTCTGCTCTTCAATTTGAAATTTTCTTTCCTCTCTTTCTTGCTTCATTTGCTTAACTTCTTCCATATCTATTTCTTGATCCTGATCTTCATCTGGACCCTTAGAAATAAATGGAGAATTCTGAAAGATGTTTGACAAATTGCAATAGCAATATCTATAGTATATCTAAGCATCAGAACAGCAAGGGCGACTTTTGCAAAACAAAGGATACAGATCTGATTAAGGCAAAGCAATTTTGCAGCTTCAGGAATAAAGTTTGCACCCTCTGCGCAGCCAACCATAATTGTTTGCTTTCTCTGTATACTTTGCTTTGATTCTATTCTTCAGATAGGTGAATTGCCTTCTTTTTCAGAAACCTAAATATTTTATTTATATACCAAATTTTCCCTTGCTCATCAGAGCACAGAACAATAAACTTGTGAAGTTTTGCATAATTCTTAACCATCTAGAATGATCTTTGGCAAATACTTTTTTGGAAAATGACAGCAATACATGATTATACTAAAGATGGCTGTGAGGACCTTTTTACCAAGATGCATCGTGATCATTAACGGAATCCCTGTAAAATTGTTAAAGATTTGTAACCGGAACGCAATGCGTCTTGCCAAAAAGTTCCTCATCTAACTCTTTAGCATAATTGTATATTCAACCAAGATTGTTTAGGAGGACTATAGTAGTTCTTGCTGCTCTCCACATCTTCCTTGTGTGCAAACTGGAAGAGAGAATTCTCTCAAATTAGATATCAAGTAAGATTCGCAACAACGCAAAATTAGTCATGCAAAACACTTCACTTCTTTTAAATTGCATATATTTTCATGTGACATCTAATTTGAGGAAAAATTTAGGTTATTGCTCTCCTTGAGACCTGTTTTCATAAAAAAACCCAGATTTTGATTTCCTAATGATACTAAATTTTTCGTTCACATTCACCACAAAATGGACCATTATGGAAATAAGGCCACTCCAACCTTTTAATGCTATCCCTGCCATTTTAATTAGGGGCATTTGTATCATGCCATTAACTGATCATGAGTGGATTTTTGGATGACCCCATTATATAAAATACATCCCTGTTAAATTATATGGTGATGAGTGAATATCAAATGTTGCTGGATTATTTTTTCCATCATAAAACCAAAATGAAACAAAACCTGCAGAATATGCAAGCGAGTGCTCCCTCCAAACTTGATACAATAACCAACTCTCAGTCTATGATATACATTGGGTTTAAGAGTGCTTTTATTCACAGTAGTTCCATGCGTGCTCCCAAGATCCATGATGTAAAATCCGTCTTTAACATTTGACTGGTCTTCATCTTCACTTCTTCCCCTGTACACTACAACTGCATGATACCTTGAAATTGACGGATGTTCCATAATGACATCACATCCTTCTAATCGTCCAAACAAAAAGCTAGGTTTTTCAGTCAAGTCTATTGTGCCCTTTATAACACCATTTTTTAGAACTTCAAAGACATAATTCTGTGCACATTTTGAACACCAACTTGGTGTGGTATATGGCACTTGAGTACTTTGTTTTGTAGTTTGTTGCTTTTCTTTATTTTCAACAGTGCTTTTTGGTCGAGGATCTTGCTTGTTTGTTGATGTTGACAAATCATCTAATTTCACTTCTGCAGTATTGCTTTCCACTTTCTCTTCCTTTGCTACAATTTTCTTCAGCTTATTAAACGTCCTTTTTGGTGCTGCAAAAGTTGGTGAAACAAATTCAGTCTTTGGTTTGGCAAATGCATCCTTGTTTGTCTCGTCTTCTTTCGAGAATTCTAGGCCTATTTTTTCTCCCTCTTTGGGGTCATTGATTTTTTCGTCGCAGTTCTCATTTATCCCATCAGATTTCACATTACCTTTACTGCCGTCTAGCTCAACGTTCTTCGACTGTTCTTCAGATATATCATTATCATCAGTGTGTCTTTCATTTTGCTGCATTTCCATGGTACAATCCATCACAAATCCAGGGTAGTGTACCAACTTTGCACCCACTACTGCTTAGCCTCCTTTCCAAATTACCGTGCCATATTGATATCGCCTCGATTACAATTTATAGAATATTTTCATCTGACACTGATCACGAACATAAGACAAAAACAAAAGAGGAGAAACGCATAAATAGTGCACTAAAATTGGAATTAGCCAATCAGAGAGCCTAGTAATGGTTTTATATGGTCAATGGATAAGTACTCTGCATCCCAAACCGACCTCGAAAAGATTTCTTTTGGGGTCTGGGACCAGGCTATGGATGATAAGGGCCGATAAGGGACAAAGAGTAAACAAACAATTTGCCTTTGCACCACGTGGTCCCCAAGTGGAACGTGCGATACAAGGATGGCTAACAAAAATTTACCGGAGGAGTTTATGTTTCGAGCAAAGATAAATTTATAATTCATTTCTTTTATTCATACTAACAAAGATCTACAATAATGTAAACAGTGGATAAGCAATAAAGAATAACACAAACAGAAAAGAAAACTAGATTCAAATGACATAACGCATTATTGGTCCTCATTTGTCATTAAAATATATAGTCTTTTCGCATAAAGGGATACATGTATCAGATAAATTTCTGCAGAGACTGCTTGTCTTTGTGAGATCATTTGAGAGCAAAATGAACCTAATTTTAGCCCTGATCCTGACAGAATTTGCAGAGTCATTAAGGGTCATTACATCGTTAATTGCAACATTATTATTGTCTTGTTTGCTTCTGACTGCGTCATTTGCATTGAAATTACGTCGATAAGGAGGTTCGACTTTCTCTATCAACGTAACAACATGCAACTGTATCAGTAATGTGAATAAATTTATCTCTGAAAATCCTTTGTTCTTTCAGGTCGAAAACAAGAGAAGCGTAGTATGGCGTCAGCCTCTTCCTGTCTTCTTATCCTTGCACATGGCGTTATTGCGTGTAAATCCCGGTAAATCTCCGGCGTGTTAGCCTGTGAACAGAGTTTACTGGTGTGAGAATCATGTGCGCCAGTAATTTCCCCTTTTGTTGCGTCAGAAAAGTCTAACCAATAAGCTGCGAGCTTAATGAGTAACTAGCCAATCAGAGACATCGATGGGTCTTTCCCTATTTGTTTTGATCTTGAACAGCAGGTAAATAAATCAGCTGATCAAATGGTTGTAGGGTTATTGCAGGAGACCCGGCTTCAAGGAAAACGAGCGTGAAGATCACAAGTAATAACTTTCTGCTGTAGCTAGATAGAATCAGGGTTGCAAAGAGTACGAGAATATTTATCAACATGAGTTCAACTAAAATAGATGAAAATCATATTTGGGTGTTTGGATATGGCTCTCTCATCTGGAGGCCAAACTTCATATATGCTGATAAAATAACTGGATATGTCAAAGGGTTTGAGAGGAAATTTTGGCAAGGAAGTACCTATCACAGAGGAACTGCAGATCGGGTAAGGCAAAGTCCCATTTATTTATTATTCTTTTCGCATTGATATACAATATTTTTAATCGAAACGCTAGTAGTTCTTACTAGTTACATTTGAGAATAACTAAACTGCGAGCTAACAATTAATGAATGCAAAAATCCAAGCTTGTTTTGTTTTGAGGAAGATGTCATTAAACTCTGTTTCTTGGTACTATTCTTCTGAAAAACGTTGTTTTCTATAGAGTTTTATCTGTAACAATCGAAGTTACAGATTTTTCTGTTGCCCCAAAATTTTACGAGAAACTGTTTATTTACTAGGTATCCAAGAGGTGTAAAAAATTGAAACTAAACACTGTCTTATAAATATTGACAGAGCATTGAATGATAATAAACAAAGCCAACGAAAAACATAAACAAACTACCCCAAATGCTTTGCATCTAGTGCATATCAAATACACACTGTTTAGTTTTCATTGCGTTTTTAAGCTTTCTTCGTCATAGATTTTAGGACTGAAATATTTTCCTCATCATTTTGTAAGGAGTGAAATATGAAGTATGAATGACTCAAAATGAGGAATGAATGTGGTTTCTACATGTGACTTGTGGGCTATGCAAGGATAAGATTCAATAACAAGCTGTACAAATGACGCATACGACATGATCCCACATGATCCCAATGATAAAGGCATTAACAATAATCACAACGAATTCACGTCAGAATATAAATGAAAGTGTGATACCTCAGTTATTTTGTGGTGAAAAACCCTAGCAACAATAGACGATAGACCTTATAGCTATTCTGCAAAAGAGTCAAGCGACATTTTTCTACATTTTGTTAAAAAGAAATAATCTTCTCTTGTGGGCTCTCTTCTCTGATTGGCCAATTTCAAACGAGTCCACTGTTTAGGTTCTTGTTTCTTCTCTTTCTGGGTCTATATCACGGGTTTTCTGTGATAATTGATGGACAAAAATCCTCAAAAAAACTCTCCCAACTTGTCTCAAGGTCGTTATTAATTGTCTTCTTATTTCTTTTCCAGCCTGGAAGAGTTGTCACCTTAGTAGAGAAGTCAAATGTGAGTTTTGCACCCTTGTGTTAATCCTTCATTTGTTATGATTTTGAGATATCGCAGTAGCTCTGCTGTACTGATCAAATCTGTTTTGTTATTTGATATACTATGGTTTGCCAACTTCCGCGATATTTTCGCAGTGGAAATTGGCGGGAAGTTGCCTAGACCCAGACTCCTTTCAGCTGACAAAATGAATAAGAATGTCAAAAGTCTCACAAAGGGCTACTTTGGGCTATCAACCAGGTTTTAGGAACAAGTTGGCTTGTGGATTCTTTTCTTGGTTACTTGATATGCCCTATCTACCCTGATTTGCCTGTGAAATACATCGTCTGCTGTTTGTCAATGTTTCATGCAAAACAAGGCTTCGATAGATTGGTTGCACGAGTTCCTTGTACTCCTGCGGTTACCCTGGATACCATCTGGTACCCAGTGGTACCCTGCGGTAAACCTGGCTCTGTTGACCAAAGTGATATCATTCAATTCACAGAACGCAGGGAAACGAGGAACTCATGTAATAAATCTAGGCTTCCCACATTGAAATCACAGAACAAGCATAAATATTCTATTTTTGATGAGATGTTTACTTTTTCTTATTACAGAGTCATGTCTGGGGCGTAGCATACAGAATACAAGGGAAAGAAAATATCAGAAAAGCCATCGGACATCTGACAACTCGTGAACAAGCCCTTGGATGTTATGGCACTCAAAAGCTAACATTTCACTCTGCAAACCAAAATCACAACAACAACAACAACAACAATATTTCTGTCTTAGTTTACTATGCAAGTCCACAAAATGACTGTTACCGTGGTTACGCCAGTGATGTTGAGATCTCATCAGACATATTCCTTTCCTCAGGGGTATGTGGATCAAACATTGAGTACCTATTTAGGCTGGCTGATTTCATGCGAGAAGAGGTTCCTTGTGAAAAAGATGAACATTTGTATGTGCTGGAAAATCTCGTTCGATTGAGGCTTGGGTTAAGCACAAAGAACATCGTTTCTTGGCTGGAACTTATCAAATGCAATCAATTTTTGTGTAAGCTTAGACTGCTTAGCGAAGAGAATTCTGAAAACCTGATAACTGTTTAATAATACAGATTTTCAGTTACAAAGAGCAGTAAAACTTAGAAGAAGAGGGGGTTTCTATGAGGATGGTGAAAGGTAAAATGTACCACACCAAAGTACTAAAGGGGCAGTACCAGTGTACCAAAAAGTCCGGTACCCAGAAGTACCCTCGTCGTCAGTACCAGGGACCATTAGACCAGAGAAGAGTACCACTTCAATTAAACGATTGCAGTTATCTGTTAGAAAAATATTGGAAACAAAGTCTGAATGAAAAAACTGATCATGCCTTTGTTCGAGCTCTCCAAAAATTTCCTCGGTACTACCGGTATTACAGTAATTCCTACCAGCACCAGGTACCAACGGTATCCGCACAAGGTACCATAAGGACCAGTACCCAACCCCTTCATTATCCTTTCCCATCCCGAATTCCCATTGCAAAAATGAGAAAATCCCGCATCTTGATGATGAAAATAATGAGCAAATCCCGATCCTGCTTACTGGAAAAACATTTCATGCAAAATCTCGAATGTCGAAAACTAAAAATGTAAAATCCCGTTTTCCCGGTAAACCCCTTCACACCTCTCCTAGAAGCCTATTTTTTAGAGGACAGCACTCTATGACAAAAATAATAATTTTGAACCGCATCTAAACATTTGGAAATTGTATTGAATAAAAACTGCATACGTTTTGAAACATCGGCTCTAGAGCCTTTTCGCCGGCATGTCAAATTTTTGTTATTCTCATTTGGGCTCTGGAACTCAGGGTAAATAGCTCAGCATTTCGTTTATAGCTTTACTGTATAAAGATTCAATGTAAAACTCTGTTTGTTGGGTCTGTAGCTTAAGATCAAATATGTTAAGCCTTTCCTTTATAGCTTTACTGTATAAAGATTCACTGTAAAACTCTTTTTGTTGTGTTGGGTCTGTAGCTACTTAGTCGTGATGCCTTGCAAAGCTGTTCTGTAGATATTTTGTTGTTGTAACATAACAGGTTGAAAATGTGATTGTGTTTATATTTATGTTGATAAGATGGAAAATATTCATGTATATTATTGAAAAGCTTGTTGTTGTAAAAGAAGAGAACATAGTCAATAAAGAGAAATATATTTTTGTTTTGTATATGCTGCTAAATTCTTTTTGATCAATAATTTTGAAGGTGAACTTCAGAACTCTTCGACGAAATAAGAGTTTTTCAACCTCCATTATCTACCAAAGTATGATGGACAACAGCCCATGTATTAAACTTATATGTAAACACTTATATATAGTACGGTTGTTTTTTCGCTATAACCATTATGACTATGCTATAACATTCTATATCTTAGTTCGTTAGAAATGTATTCTTGTGTATTTTGTTCTGTTTAGGCCTCATACGATGTAATAATTATTGTATCGCGCTTTTTATAAAGTGGAAAAAAAATGAAATATTAAAAGGGAGCTGTGCGTCATGAGAAACGAACAATTAGCCTATCTGAAGGGTCCTGAAGGGGTCAAATACATACATGCATAATTACATACATACATATATGGTTTTTACGAGCATATCCACAACAAAAGTGTGGCTCTTTAGCTCTAGCTTGTTCCTTATGTTTACAGTTATATTAACGAAATAGTAAGATTAAAATGAAAGGTTTATCAAACTTAAAATAAATAAAGATTAAAACAATTCAGAAAAAAGTTAATTGATCAGTCGTTCATTAGTTCGCGTATATTTTCCGTAGACTGTTGCAGAAAGCAGAAAGAGGGTAGATTTTTCTCATGTCGAACAGTCGATGGATTTCTATTGNGAAGGGTCCTGAAGGGGTCAAATACATACATGCATAATTACATACATACATATATGGTTTTTACGAGCATATCCACAACAAAAGTGTGGCTCTTTAGCTCTAGCTTGTTCCTTATGTTTACAGTTATATTAACGAAATAGTAAGATTAAAATGAAAGGTTTATCAAACTTAAAATAAATAAAGATTAAAACAATTCAGAAAAAAGTTAATTGATCAGTCGTTCATTAGTTCGCGTATATTTTCCGTAGACTGTTGCAGAAAGCAGAAAGAGGGTAGATTTTTCTCATGTCGAACAGTCGATGGATTTCTATTGAATTGCTTACTGGCTTGATCTTGAAATTTGCCTTTTATCATTGAAGACAAATGGGATCTGAAATTGTATGTATCTCGTCTCTTGTATAGACTTCGCCGTTTCCAAGTTACGGAAGGCGTCGCGGTCTTTTGAATAGGAGCGTTTTGTAGTCGCTACCAGTCTCCCGTCATTCCGCGCATTCTAAGATGGCCGCTTGAATTCAAGTTCTGTTTGGGAGTGTTGCTGCATGATTGGAAGCGTTTGTGATGAAAAGAAGCACTGTTGATGCGAAGAAAGATTAACCAGAAGAAAAATAAATGATGTAGCATTGAAATTGGTGAATTGGATTGAAGGTTGATGGTCTAGTAAAGAAACAGAGCTCGTATGAATTGCTAGAGGGGAAATTTAGGCCCTTTTTTGACAGGACTGCAGGCAGCAAAAAGGAATTTGGAGTATCCAAGATCGTTTTGGCATTGATTTGGGAGGAGAAAGTTAAGCAGCAGTAAATAGATGTTATTTCATGAAATTCTGCTGTTAAAACACCAAAAAGGTCATCATAGAAACAGCAGTGAAATAGTGAATGGAATCAATTTCTAGATACATTCGCAAAATGAAAGATTTTGTCATATGAAATTTTGGAATCTGGCCAACATTTATATTTAACTTGAGATAAATTGTGACTCAAAAGAGCTGAACATAAACAAACACACAAAGTTTGATCATAATGAATGCCACCAAGCCACCAATTTACAGGAGCAATGCAAAAGGAAACAGCAACTATGAATCCAAAATCATTGGAGAAAATAAAACTGTTCAAGGTCTAAGAAGAAATCTCAGCATTCCGAACATTAACATTGAGCATGCAAAACAAGAGCTCGGTGTACCTGGGGTTTTGGAAAGATCTACAAGTTTGTCCTCACTGAGCAATGTGCGAGAAGCAAGATTGTCAACAAAGAGTTTGAGTGCAAGCAATATTCTTGCATTGTCAGACCCAAATTTATCTTTGCAAGAAGCAAAACCAAAGAAATTCTATGATTCACCTTCAAATAGTTCTGCAAAACAGAAAACAGAATACACAGCCTTTGCACAAATGTATTTTTATCAGTTAACTGAAGGCTGTTCTACAGAAACCTGCAAAAACAAGTTTTGCAAATCATGTATCTCAAATATCTTGAAGCAGTTCAACAACAATGAACATTTTGCTGTAATGTTCAGTTTGGAGCTTGCAAAAAGTAAAAAAAAGAATCTTTGTGTTGGCTGTAAGAGCAGAGGAAAACCATTCCCCCAAAATCTCTTGGAGTTCATTAAAGGAAAATCTGTTCCATTTTTGTGTTTATTGTCAACTACAACGCCATTTAGAAGCCTATACAAGCCTTGTCCAATGGTATCATCAGAATATTCTGATGAAAACAAACACAGGAGATCTGCAAGTCAAGGAAATTTAACCGATGATATACCTGATTCTAAGGCAGATTCTGGAAAATTTTATTCAAGCATTTCAAACATTGCTGGCCAGGTTTCATCGAGTATATCATCTTTGTTGGCATCATCAAAAACTTCAAATAAGGCATCTTCAAGACAAGATGCAGATGCTGTTGATGGGAATTTTAGTAAAGAAAAGTTGAAAAAGAAAACAGTTTCAGATACTAGAAGAATATTTGGGGATGAGACTTACGTAGAGGGAAGCTTAAGTGACCTGAAAGACTTTGAGCAGTCTGTTGCATCCGAGATGGTTGGATCTCCAAATAGTCCGAAAGTGAAAGAATTTTCATTAACTCATCTGACTCTTGAAATGCTAGACCATATCTTAGAAGATTTCAATGAATGTGGAGACCCATCTTTCATTTTGAACACATTGAGGACTGTATTCTCATCAATGGAATCTCTAAACTCTAGCTTTCTAACTCAAAATGCTTTTGCATATTCTACTGAAAGCCGAGAAAGGGAAAT
Organism: Aurelia aurita; assembly: GCA_004194415.1. Taxonomy (NCBI): domain Eukaryota; kingdom Metazoa; phylum Cnidaria; class Scyphozoa; order Semaeostomeae; family Ulmaridae; genus Aurelia; species Aurelia aurita. The sequence goes on from REGM01000062.1 coordinate 764,983, forward strand.
TAATAAAAACGATGTTGGTATTGCATATAAGAAATTACAGAGTTGTGACAATGGAACATTTATGCCAACAATTTTAGATTCATTGAAGATCTTATGCTCAGAGATGCTTGCAAACAGGCAAACGATTGAGTCTGTGAATCAATTTGTGATAATTTTTGAGCTGCCAACGTTCTACGATAGTAATCTGCCTTACATCATGGTTGAAATCTTGCAAGGTCTCCCAAAGGTTGGAAGAATCAACTTGATCAAACAATTGTCCAAGTATGATAGATCTGGCTTTGTCAGAATTTTGAAGGTTTGTACTGTATATATATATTTAACTTTTTTATAACTATGATGTATGCATTCTTTCTTCTTTGCGAAGAATTCTTAGAATTGAAAAAATTTCCATATTCTTAAGATTTCTTTGGCAAGGAAGCAGAAGGTACTCAACCATATGGCCAATAATTTTGTTAAAATTTAGAATATATTTTTTGAAAAGACAATGGAAAACAACAGTTTGTTATTTTTTAAACGATACATAGAAATTGAAAACAATCTTTCTTATTCGGGGGTACCTACTGTAAATATATGTACTGTAAAGTTTACATTTGCTATCTTGACTGTGGTATCTCAAACATTCACCATTTCAAACAAATTTTCTTTTCTTCTCGTAAGGGTGTCTTATGAAATTCTTGACCATTCATTTATGACCTTTATATCAAACATTCAATTTCTCAAAAAAAATTCTTTTTTCTTTGAGAGTTCAAAATAATGGATGTCAACTTTTATGTTTCAAACATTCTATTACTAGAAACATCTATGGACTCAGTTTCTACTTTGGAAAGTTTGATTGAATTCTTTACAGATTGTGAAAACAACAGTGTTCAAAAATAATATTTTATTTACAGGGCTTCCAGTCTCTTCTAAGTTCCTTGGTTATTGACAAAGTTGTTTCTGATGCAAATATCTTGACATTCTGCAATGTTATTGGGTTGCTTTACGAAGCAAATGGCTGGCCAAACAAGACACCACATATTGTAGAAGATGCTGAATTTTATATTGATGACCTATCCAAATCACTTGATGTCAAGAAAGAGTATGAACACTGGCAAAATATCATTCACCCAGTGAAGAAAAGGTATGACATTGAAAGTTGCTAGGTAGTGCTAATTTTACTCTGATTTGATAAAAATTGGTTCCAATGATGCATTTTTAAGGATTCAAAATCCTGTTGAAATCTTCTCTATTGACCATGCAAGTATTAGTAGTCTGTGGAGATTGGCCAATTTCAATAAATGCACTTTTTGTTTGTCCTCTTTTGGATCTTGTATATTTAGTTAGATGCTTGGATCTATGCTAGATTAAGATATTCAGAAATTGATTCCATCACTGAGTTAGGTTTTCAAGTTTTGTGACATATAAAGTGCCAATTTCTATATACATACAGTATAAACAGTATATACTAAGACAGTTTTACGCATCCTCCCAAAATCGAGTAAAACTAGAAATCCTACCAGCAAATTGTGAAAGTTCAGAAAAATCTGCTTGGTCTATTTTCATTATTCCTATTTCTTTCTTATTCGACAGTATAAGCTTGAAAGGGCCTTCCTTGTTTGCCATGGATTAGGTTTGTCCTTTTCTCTAATATACTAAAACTTCCTGTATATTTTGCAAATAAATTGAATTCAACTCATTAACTGGCCTGTCTTCTAAAATTACAAAATTCTGAATTGAATGAAATTTAGACTGAATCCGCCAAGCTATTTCATAATTATATATCTTCATTCTTGCAGGCAAGGTTTGAGTCGTTCAGCATCTTGGTCAAATTTAGAAGTTACAGGATCAATTTTGCAGTATCCATTTCTTCTTAGACCAGAAACCAAGGTCAGTTTCCATCTCAGTTTAACTTGAAGCAATGATTAGTTAGTATTGCGTAGAATCTTAATTTGCTGAAATCTTATGACAATTTGTACTACAATTCCGAGATGGTGGCTGGGACCAATGAGAACAGGCCATTTTGAAATCAAACTTAAGAGAGCAACAAAACGACTATAGTTTTAGCATATGTGAATCAGTTTGTGTTCATTTGTGAAAAAGTGTCTTATCGATATCTGTTAATAGTGACTGCGACAACGTGAATTTTTGTGTGGAAAAATTCATTGAACTTCGGCGGTACGGCAAATATGTAGATGCATTTTCTTGATTTGGGCAAGACTTTGTCAGGTCTAAAATGGCTTCAACCAGAATCTATGGTACTAGGTTTTCATCTTTTAACATAATGCATTTAATTCTAGGTTCACTTGATTCATTATGAAGCAATAAATGAAATGAGGCAAGAATACCAGACAGCTATCGTTCATCAAGCCAAGGTCCAAACAGTAGAACGTGTATTGTATGGTTCAACGGATCACTCAGCCTACTATAAGTCGAATGTTTGGTCTGAGATGTGTCCTTATTTGGTGCTTGAAGTTAGAAGAGAGTTTTTGGTTGAAGATGCTTTGGAACAGCTTCGGGAGAAGGTTTGTTGGGGCTTTTTGTCAGGAGGAAATAGACTTTCGGATGGCATAAAATTGATGGCTCTACAATTTACAACAAAACTTTGGTGGAATTCTCAAGGGACAAAACACTCTTTACTGAGCTCAAATTTCTTTTAAGATTCAAATCCCGCTCTTCAAGATCTTTCGATTGATCCCTAATTTTTGATATGTTTACTTCCTAATAGCGAACGAGGATGATAAATAGGCCAGGTACCTTGACTCTCTTGAAACAGACTTACTACATCGCATATAATGTATCCTTATGCTATCTTCTTTAAAAATGTTGCCCTTAGACAGGTCCAGATGTTAGCTTAACTGGCTCATTGGTATTTGGACCTGCAGCATCGTTCTTTGGACTTCTTGGGCTGCTCTCGAAGAATAGGTAATGGATTTTATTTAAGCCCATCGTCATGTTTTGTCTTTGTTATTGTAATCTTAGATGAGTGATCTCAAAAAGCCACTGAAAATCAAATACATTGGAGGAGGAGAACAAGGACTTGATATGGGAGGACTGCAGAAAGAATTTTTCCAGCTTGGCGTCGAGAAACTATTTGATCCAGGTAAAATTTTATGTTTAAACTGAAAAGATTTATTTACTTTTGTTTATTGTTTTGGTTGTTGCCATTTCTTGATTCGAAGAGCGCTTTTTATTATATCATAATAGCATGGGTAATTGCCCATTTCTTTTTGTTAGAGATGTTTTTGTCAATGGAGAGCACAGAAAATGATACCGTAGAAAGTCTATGGGTGGAAATCATAGACTGATAATATGAGTCAAAGTTTTGCTCCATTGAATTGAATTGTTATTTATTGTTATAGTTGGGGTATGGTTAGGGGGGAATGGAGCGAAAACAAGGACTCATGTAATAAGTTTATGGAAATCCTGGGTATTTTCGAGGACTCAAAGGAAGATCAGTTCCCAGACTAAGCCATTTTATCCTCTGTAAATAAAGCTTATCTAACTATGGACCACAGCACCAAAAGCCCTTAAAATGTTTTCAGACTTCCAAAAAAAGAAATTATAGGAAATATTTGGAAAGTTCAACGGTTTAAACATATTTTTCTATTGGCTATGGTTCAAATGATCAAGAGAAAGCTAAATTGATATCAAGCAAAAAGAAGGCAAAATGATTGTGTTTAAAGAACGCCGGTCAACCAGCATCCTTTGCGGTCACGCTTTGCAGAGAATGTTGTCATATTAAAATGGCCGCCGCAGTCGAAAGGCAACAAGCGAAGCGCGCAAAGGATACTGGTTGATTGGCGTTCTTTAACTCCCAGGATTATTTCTATCAATGCAAGACCTTCGTTCTTTCAAATTTCATACAAGCCTTTGTATTGATGAAAGCTATACTTTTCTCTTTGTCTTTTCAAGCTTAGTCTGTAGGAAATTAGATAGATGTTTTTGGATTGTTTTTGGCAGTTTCCAAATCGATAAATTTTCAAGAAATCGCTTATACTTCGAGAAATAGCCCGCCAAAAATAGTAATGTTCAAAATCGGTCTAGTCTACAATTATTCGTAACCTATCAAAAATTAATAATCTTCCTGGGGAACCTGATACCTCATTTTTTTCTTTTTAAATCTGAGAATAAAATTTTATAGAGCAGAGTGAGGTAAACCATAGTAACGAATTCCTAGGTGAATATAAGGCTATTCAATTCAATTTTCGTGGGTATTTGCAGTAGGCCTAAACTAGGAAATTAACGTAGCTGCTTTGCAAAGATGTCGCAGAAGATGCCAAAAGACTGCAAAGCAACCAGGTAAACAGCTCACAAGGTTATGAAAATTTTAATCATGCTCTTAGGAGTTTTAATCCACATAGCAACCTGTTTGTTTTCTCCGTATCTAGGCATGTGACGTAAGCTCCCTCTACTCTATTGTGACCAGATAGCAATTTTTGTATTCATATTTTACTTTCCAGCATATGGAATGTTCATCAAATGTGGTGAGACTAGGAACGTTTGGTTCAATTCCCATTCGTTCGAATCGGATTCGATCTTCGAACTGACCGGCATGATCCTTGGTCTTGCAATATACAACGGTATCATCTTGGATTTGCCTCTTCCTGGAGTATTGTATGCAAAATTACGAGGCAGAAAACCGACTCTTAAGGATGTATGGGACATTGAACCGACCGTGGCTAGGAGTTTGGCTGAGCTCCTTGATTATAATGGTGATATAGAAGAAGAACTGTGTTTAGATTTTCAGGTTAGTTGGGTAATCAATTTAAGTTAGGCCGTTGATATAGACGATAATGCTAAAGATGGTGGCGAGGAACTTTTTACCAAAATGCAGTGCGTTCCACAACACGATATTTCTTCTCATGTAGGCAAAAAATTGTTTTTAGCCGTTATTTGCACGGCCTCTAAATTGAAACTGGATCTGCAGACGAAAAGAATGTTTTTGGCAGCACTGCTGCATATGCTATCTGTTGCTTTCGTGATTAGCGATTTTGCAATTTCATGACATCACAGCCACAAAACTTGATGAAATAAAAAGCGCTGTGATTTCAAAAATAATCAGGATATCAAAAATGTTCACGGTATAATTAGAGTAAATTGCTTCGAGTTTTATTCAAGCCTGTCAATCGAAACGATAGTGTAACTGCTATTCACATCATCATTTTTTAAGATTTAAAGATACAAATTTAGAGATTCCCGTGTCAAGAGATTCCCGTGTCAAGAGATCCCCGTGTCAAGAGATTCCCGTGTCAAGATACAATAAATATACCTTGGTTGCAGAGTCCAGAAAAATGATCAACCTTCCTCCAGACAAAATTATGTTTCTGATAAAACCTTCCTCATTTTCTTAATAGAAATGGGTGTGTTTAGGGCGTGGCATGAGTTATTACTTTGTTATTGGAGACCTTCCTCACGGTCAGTGACCGTGTGACCGTAATGTTTTCCTGACTCTGCTTGGTTGTAAACAATGTTAACACAAGTATTTTCTCAATCAATTTGTAGGTTGTGGACCAATACCTTGGTTCAACGGAGACGATAGATCTCCTTCCTGGTGGCAAAGACATTGCAGTCACTCGGAAGAACCGACAGCTGTATGCTGAGCTTTATGTTAATTATTTACTGACTGCTAAAGTGGAAAGGCAGTTCACTGCATTTGCTGCAGGATTTTCAAAGGTATGCTTATTTCATTACAGGATGTCTCTTTGTGTTATACCGTCTGCTCGAAGAGCCTCATAGCCAAAACCTCTGGAATGTTCTCCAGATTTTACTTCTTTGCTTCAGAAGCTCAGCATTAGAATTACAATTTTTGTGTGTTTAGGGTGCGATTAAGACACTTAAGGTGTTGTGGCGCAGTGGTGTAATCTTCTGACTTTGCAGCCAGAACAGTCAGGCCGACAGAGTTAAGACCACGGAAGAGTTAACACCACGGAATAGACTTGGAGCAACTCTACTCCAAGAGCTGCAGGGTTAAGAAATGATTTGGCAGTTCATCTGATTACTTGATTGGTTGAATGATTCATTGATTCGTTTCGTCTGATTGATAGGTATGCAATGGTGATGCAATCAACTTATTCAGAGCCAATGAGCTTGAGCTACTCATCTGTGGCAGTCCAGAGATCGATTTTTCACAACTTGAAAAAGTCACTACCTACATTGATGGATACACCGACGATCACATCTTGATGAAGCATTTCTGGTTGGTTATCGACGAATTCTCGTACGAGCAAAAGAAAAGCCTTCTTTCATTCGTTACTGGGAGTGACCGGGTGCCTCTGTCAGGTTTGAGTTCTATTTCATTAATTATCCAGAGAAACGGTCCGGACACTAACAATCTGCCAACTTCAATGACATGCTTCAACAGACTATTGTTACCTGAGTATAGCTGTAAAAGTAAACTGCAAGAGAAGTTGTCAAAAGCTATAAAGAATGGCAAGGGGTTTGGACTAACTTAGATACATCACGTAATATCTTTGTATTCACCGGTAGCTTCGAGAGTTTCGATATCTCGACATATAATATTCATTAAAGTATGCAATTTAGTTTACTGTAGATAGATGCAAAATTGAAAATTGCAGGTAGAGGGGGTGCGCCCTGAATCGGTTTTCGAAACAAAGTTAATTTAAGAATAAGAAATGCAAATCACAATAATAATATTAACAAACTCTTTCTCAAAGCTGAACTTAAATATAACGACTGTTGGCCTGTTTGCCTTGGTAAAATTTCAGCTCAAACGCAAGTCGGTTTGAATGACCTAATTTTGATCATGCCACAGGGAACCCAGGAAATAATTGTTGCTAAAAAAAATTTGTAAAAAAATTGGTCTTTCTTTGTCCCCTGTGCGCTTAGTCATTTTTGTACCTTAGTCCCTTGTGCTCCGCGAAAGACTGCGTTTTCGCGGAGCACAGGGGACTAAGGTACACTCATGGTTAAGCGCACAGAGTACAAAGAAAGACACATTTTTTTACAAGCTTTTTTTAGCAACAATTATTTCCTGGTTTCCCTGTGATCATGCTTCTGATTTGGACATACCACAAATTGATAACGATGCCGTCGCAGTTACCTTGTTGAACCTTTCCCATGGTAGGACACCTAAGAAGAATTATGAAACTCTGAGTGCCATGCCGGGGGAAGGGGCAAGGGAGGTCTACGGATTTTTTTGAAAATCTATAGTAAGTGGGGGAGGGTTTTTGCAAGGTTTATGAAATAGCGTAGTTAGATTTCTAAATATTTGATAGATAAAATGACGAAACATACAGTGTGCGGCAAAAAAAAATTCAGTCGTTCGAAAAATCGTAATCCCTCAATTACGGGATGGATTTGAATGAATTGAATTTCGCTTGATAGCAGAAAGATCGAAGTATTTTTGTGATTTTTCTTTTGTTTTTACGAGCACTGAAAATGTAGGTAAATTCGAATTTACGAAAAATACTTGGTTGCAAAATGCCTGAAAAGGGCCTAAAACACTCGATCAAATCGGAAAGACTATCCCACACAGAAAAATACGCAGGAGCTTTTAATCTCTATCAAGAGTTATATGAAATGAATTTGAAAACAATTACTAAAGTTTGCAATCTCATCGCAATCAAAACTTATATTGTTTAATGCCGGGGGATAAAAAGTGTGCTTTAGTATTGTTCTGGGTGCGGAGATGCTTTACGATTTGATCCAGTGTTTTAGGCCTATTTTCAGGCATTTCGCAACCAAGCATTTTGCTTAAAATCAAATTTACCCATATATTCAGTGCTCATAAAAATAGGAGCAAAATCACAAAAATACTTCAGTCTTTCTGCTATCAAGCAGAATTCGATTCATTCAAATCCATCCAGTACTCTACGTACTACGATTTTTCACACGCCTGAACTTTTTTTGGCGCACCCTGTACAAGAAGGGGACGTTAGTTCGTGAGTAAAGCCCCCCCCCCCACAAATGACAGCAACAACGCAGTAATTGACAACGAATTCAAGATATATCATTTTACTATCACAATAAGAATTAAAAAGATAAATAATAAACTTGGTACGAAAAGCATGTACCAGCAATCTGGAAGCAATTGAAAATGTGATGTTTTGCCAAAACGTAAAAGACTTGGGCAAGTCCACCAAAACACCTTTGCTGTGTGCTTTGGTGTACCTGTATGCGAATTTCGTTATGGGCCCTGTGCTTATACGTAGACAAGATGTATTGGTATATTTCTGTTTACAGTAGTATTTGTCGATTTTTGATGAACATCTACAGATTTAGATAACATTCACAAAGTTTTAACGAAGGTATGGTTTTATGAGATTTTAAGCTTTTAAAATCTTGGTTTTCTAGTTGGTGCTTTGGTGATTCTCTTTCCTGATACAACAAGGACATATTTTGTAACACAATAGCATCAGTTGCTTTGGATTGACACCGTATTTCAAAGCGATTAGCGATTGCAGACAAAAGAAATTCCCTCGACCAGTAATTCAAAACAAACAAAGCTGCAAAAGTTGCCCTGAAACCAGTAGGGCAAACTGTTTCCTTGTGCACGCGAAAGGTTTTTCTAAAGCGAAGTCAGGAACATATATCGAAAGAAGAAGGATATATCTAAACATCTGCCTCGGGCATTTTATTTGTTTGGTTCAGAAGCCGATTGGTAGGCGATTAAATTCTCGTACTTTTTGGATGTAATTAAAACACTTACTGCTCAGCTTCTGAGCCAAATAAAAAGAATGCCCGAGGCAGATGTTTAGATACATCCTTCTTCTTTCGATATATGCCCATCTTGAAAACTATTTCTGGAATGCACAACGAGCAAGCTAGCTGCCTCCTGGGTTTCGCAGCAACTTGTGCAGCTTGCTTTGTTTTGAGTACTGGTCGAGATAATTTCTCTTGTCTGCNAAGCCGATTGGTAGGCGATTAAATTCTCGTACTTTTTGGATGTAATTAAAACACTTACTGCTCAGCTTCTGAGCCAAATAAAAAGAATGCCCGAGGCAGATGTTTAGATACATCCTTCTTCTTTCGATATATGCCCATCTTGAAAACTATTTCTGGAATGCACAACGAGCAAGCTAGCTGCCTCCTGGGTTTCGCAGCAACTTGTGCAGCTTGCTTTGTTTTGAGTTACTGGTCGAGAGAATTTCTCTTGTCTGCAATCGCTAATCGCTTTGAATTGCGGTGTCAATCCAAAGCAACTGATGCTATTGTGTTACAAAATCTGTCCTTGTTTCCTGATACGTAATGGGTACATTAAAATCCGAAATTTCATCCGAACCTTTTTGTCCGAATTACACTTGAAAGTGTCCGAACGTTTTTGGCTAAATTTTTTGCACATGATACTTCTATTTGAAGTATCCAATGCTCTTTTTGGTTAAAATTGTTTTAATTTAAGCAAATTTATAGCCCATTTCAAGCGAAAGACATCAATCAATGAGCTGTAAAAAGGAACTTTTTCCCTATTTTTCAAAAAAAGGTCCGACTTTTTTTGTCTGAAACTTTTCTGTCTCAAACATTAGGATGTCAATGTACTAGAGCCTCAGAGAAAGTTTAAAGAAAAATTTATGGCTGAGTTCATGGTACTTCCTAAGCATGGGACCCCAGGGAGATTCTGTGTCATATTTCATATAGGAATGTGCAACGACTGATTGATTGATTGATTTTATATTCTTTAACCACGGTAACCCCGTCAGCTAAGGCTGCTTTTCAGGGGGCCGTGCCGAAAAATTTACAATTTAAAATTTAATACATATGAAACTAAAACGTTAATAACCTAATTACAAAACTAGAATCTAGAAATAAATACATTATGGTCATACTCATAATCGACGTTTAAAAGCATAAAGAGAGGGTGCTTGCTTGACCGCTTTCAAAATGGTATCGACCGCTTTCAAAATGGTAGCATTGGCTATAGACCAATTTTCAATTAAAAGGTACCCTTGCCTTAATAAAATTTTGCGAAAATAACACCTCTACCTTCACTCATCAATACAAGCTATATCATCAAGATACGAAACATCCCATAGATCATGTTTTAGTTATTTTTCCCCGAAACTTTTTGCATTTTATCGGCCCGAATATTTTCGTTCCTTATGACCAACATACGACTCTTCCAATAACAGAGGATTCAGTGATGTAACTTGTTTGTATCGATGGCGATCTTGAGTAGACTCACTACTTAAGTGTCAGTATCGCTCATTGAATTGGATGGCTTTTATCGCTTGTTGTGAGAGAAACTAAAAACATCATATTGAAATTATTGAACGAATACAAGGAATCACATCGTAGGTCTAGATCTTGATCAGGCGTGCATAAACCATGGGATCATGGGAACAAAGTTCCCAGGCAGGTTTTCCGAAGCAATATTTTTCAGGCAGTTTTTTTAAAATAATTCTTTATGAAATGTAATTGTAGTAAGTTTCCAAACAAATGTGTGTAAAGACCTACTGTTTGATACCTGCATTCTTACTTGTTCTGGTAATAGGCTTCTCTACCCTAGCTGTACAAAACTGATATGCAGGCAGGTTTTTAGAGAATTTCTACCGCTCCCAGGCAGGTTTGAACATTATGCACGCCTGATCTTGAGTATGCTTCTGCCTGTGCAAACGTTGCTGTAATGCATAAATTACGAGGGTATTGTCTTCCTTGCGAGTCGTAAGTATCGTTAAAGGAAGAAATATGTTTATTTGACCAGCTGTTTGTGGAATTGTTTGAATTGGTCTATTTTTTATCTCCGTATCTGTTTAACATTTGGAAGCTAAAACGTCTTTTTCAAAGTTAAACTAATCAAGGATCTTTAGGTGTTATGTCCCGTACATATTTCTTGCAAATAGTAATAAGCTTCGTTGGTAAAGAAGACAGAACTCACTATCGTTAACTGCAATACAGACGTGTTCTTGTGAGCGCAAACCAAGGAAGCAATTCGGGCGTAGAATTGATGAAGACTGGTTTAATGTTTACATTTGGCTAGTAAACTGGAAGCAAATGCGAAGAATTAGCAGAGAATCGAGATGGCTGAGTAAAAAGAAATCATAAAAGAATAGAACATGGTTGTTGCTGGAACTTGTTTACTTTTGATTGTTGCTTTATTAGCGGAGATTCTTCTAACTGAAGGTAAATAAGTTTTTGAATCAGCACTTTTCGAAATATTATATGAAGATACAGCCTTGAAAAACAAGGGCAGATTTTGTAACAATAGCCTCGATTTCTTTTGTTTGACACGCCAATTCAAAGCAATTAGCGACCACACACAAAGAAAATTCTCTCAAGCCGCAAATCAAAACAAAGAAGCCGCAAAAGATGCCCCAAAACCAGTATGGCTAATTGTCGCGTTGTGCACACGAAAAGTGCTTGTTCAGAGATGACAGGCTTTCGTTACAAAACCTGCTCTTGTTGCCTTGAAGACAGGAACCATAAACTGTACATACAGATAAAGCTTCCTATGTGCAATAATGGTCTGGTCTTCATGCCTAAGATATATATCAAGATGATCTTTCATATTTCATAGGAAAGTGGACAAAAATTCGTGTATTTACTGATGATCCGTCTGGTGATTTCAACTTTGCAAGGCATCATCAGAAGGAGAAACCTCGTGTTAATTCTACAGCAAACACGAATCAAACTTCAAAGGTCTCTACAGGTTCGTATAAGCTATGATTAGCTACCGTAAAAGCTCTTTTAGCCCCCGTCTCTTTTAAGCTCCCCTCCCTACTAATATCAGAGCACAGATTTAAAAATAAGTCCCCTTCGCTATTAAGCTCCCCCCCTACTTGTGTCAAATATACGTGGGTACTAAAGATTCTTCATTTATTTCGCTAAAAAGAATGTAAATATCTATTTTCACATTGTTTGTGTTTTATTCTGCATCAAATTTATAAACTTATCATTTAGAATGTTGAAGGTTTATATTTTGAATAAGCTCCGCTCTGTAATAAGGCCTCTCTTATTTAAGCCCTCTCTGGAACCTTCGAAATCGTCTTTTTTACTCATTCGGTAGAAGCGCGTTTTTATCATTTACAGTAGAAACTCATAAGCTTGTCTAATCTTTAGTCTGTTAAAGTTTTATTTTCTGAGATTTGTGTGTTTCCTTGCAGTTTGGTTCTTCCACATCAACAAGCGAGCAAATGGAAGAAAAGCTCGAATATTCACAAGAATCCCAGTCGCAGAGACGGGGGTTAATTGTTTGGCTTTCCATTACATTGTGTACAAAACTCACACCTTGAATGTATATGCGAAAAGACATGGATCAAATTCACTTGGAATGCCCTTCTGGAGTTTAACTACAGATCAAGGAAGTATATTTCGTCGGGGGCTAGTTGACCTGCCAAGCAACAAAGATGTGGTAAGAAGAGCCCCCCCTGCCCCTCCAGTTAAATATTGGAAATTGAAAAATTGAAATTGAGATTGTCCAGTTCGACCTCGATAGCATATTATTGTTAACTTTCTTTCTCAATGTTTTGATTGTCGAGAAGTGTTTATTTCAAGTAATTTTTATCACTGCACATTTCAGGAAATGTTCTGAACTAGAATGAAGTTTTTTTTTTATTTTAAACATATTTATACAGGGTAACAATACAGAAGTTCTGATTCACAATTGGCCCTGTTGAAATGAAAATTAAATACCGGCTATAATATTTACAATTTTCAAAGGAACCAAAATAATACGCATCTAAATACAAAGAAAAACGAAAAAGAAATATGAGCGGCACGAGCGGTATCAATTATTTTGCAGGTCTTTTGAAAATACCAATTGAGGGCGCCATTTTAGCATCGGAGCTCAGCTGGTTCCAGAGTTTGGCCCCACGATACGAGAAGGACTTTTGCCCATTCTTAGTTCTCATCATTGGGACACGAAGATCAGACTCAGTATTTCTTAAATTCATGTGGCTATTTTCCGAACATAAAAGTCATTGCACACTTAAAAGTCAAAACCCACAAGCTATAATCTTCGAAAAAATGACATCCTATTTGTTCCTAAAGTTAAAACTACAAATTATGGTATAAACTCTGTTAGCTTTTTGGGTCCAAATAAAGGCATCAAGAAATGCAAACCAATTAAAAATACTCATAAAAGATTGGTATTTCGAAAATCAATGCGCCTGCTACGCTTGCAGTCAATAGATTCCATAATGCAATCTCTTAAGATGCTTCATGTTAGTATGTATTAGTGCTTGCACTATTGTAAAACTAACAGTAAAAAAGGTATTATTATTATTAGTATTATTATTATTATTATTATTATTATTATTATTATTATTATTATTATTATTATTATTATTATTATTACTTCACTGAAACTTTATTGATAGATTACAGAAGGAATCTTTGAGATCGGTCTATTAGAATAATTTCTACAATTGTCCAAGAGGGGCTAGATTTTTTACTCACTTGGAAAATGCCAACTTGGATGCAACGAATTCAGGGCCGTAGGAAGCATCTTAAACTTGGAGGGGCACGACACTTCAAGGGCACTTTTTTCATTAAGCTAAAAGGGCATTTCTTCAAACAAAAATGGCAATTTCTCGATTATTGCAAAATCTTGGGGGGGGGCACGTGCCCCTAGTGCCCCCCGGTTCCTATGTCTCTGAACAAATTACTTTTCTGATCGGCCGTATAAACTCAAGCTACAAGCAAATTTATGAAAATATTTCATCTCAGACTTTTCATTTTCATTTCATTTCATTTTGATTTATTTTAACAGGGTTAAATACATTCAGTAAAGACTTCTTGAGAACAGGCCCCAAATCCTAGATCAAATTTGCTAACGATTTAAATTGTAGGTAGTGTTTGAAGGAGTGACGGGATCGGGCTCAAGTGGAACAATTGCTGTTGCGAATGTGTATGTGGCAAATGGCACTTGTATAACTGCAGGTGAGCGATGTAAGAATATGTAAGAAAATTGATCATCATCATAATAATAATCATCGTCATGTAATGGCTGCAGTAAAAAGAACTGTATCAAGAAAAAACCACGATGACAGGCTGTGTGTCGGACAGGGGTGGTCATGTCCCATTGCGTGACGGGGCACTAAGTATGTCCCATCTTTTGCTGGCTCTCTGTTAGTGACCAGCTTTGTCCCTAATATAGTGCTATTTCTTCTGATTTTCATCATTTTTTGTCCTAAAACTGGTTTATTAGAAAAATCTTCGCTATTTTGCAGCAAAACCTACAAAAATTGCTGTCTTTTTCTTGGAATCTGTGGGACAAACATAGGACAAGGAAATTCAAGGTACTTGACAGCCCCTGGTCGGATCTTGTGCTACGAAGATGCTCGCAGGAAAGAGTAGCATTAACAAATACAGTAAAAACCCGCATATACGAAAACATTTTCTGAACTTTGAGAATATTTCATTAGAACTACAATCCTCGCCAAAACCCTTGTCACGAAATAGGAAAACGTAGACATAGAGAATGAAAACCCCCCTTTCCCCCCCAAGTCAATGTTGATTATTTCTCTAACTTGGAACATATCTTGCAACAAGTGTCTAGAGTCAAGAAAAACAACATTGACTTGGGGGGAGGGGGGGTTCTGTAAATATTTCAGCTAAAATAGTAACTATAGCGATTTTTTGTCGAAAAGTCGAAAAAACGTGGTTTGTGACAAGAGGTTTTGTCGAGGATTGTAGGTCTAGAAAAAAGATGTTTCAAGGTCCTAGATGCACAAAGCATGTTTATTGATATGGTTTTTGCATAGTACATGGCCTGTTAATAGAACAACTTTTGAATTTTATACCCCAGAATTAAGAAACATTGCTAGGATAAGCTAAAAATGTGGTGGTTCTTATATTTGGGTTTTTGCTGTAGTCTGTCTGGAAACAATGTTCCTTCGCAGAAAACTTGGGATAAAACAAATGCCATTTTCAGTTTTTTTTTTGCAACGAGATCTCGGCCGAAAACTGTACTGTAGCGCACTTTGCGCTGGACTTGCCCAAGTCTCTCCCGTTTATACAAAAAAAATGCCACCTAAAAATATTTACCCTTGCGTAGGAGGAAGGTGGAAGACTCTGCGAAGGAAGGAGAAAAGAAATCTCCCTCCCTCCTTCGCAGAGGTCAATATTTTGGTATCCAGCCTGGTTCCCTGTGTCAACTTGACCGCGTTCGCGTGAGAGTCCTGGACGCCAGGGAAGCATTTTAGACCGCTTCCGTGGAGCCCAGTCCCCTAGTCGAAAATGACGTCAGGGTACCAGACTGTTTTTGTATCTAGGTTTTTCAGGTTTTAGGTACGGGAGAGACTTGGGCAAGTCCAACTTTGCGCTTGAAAGCAGTTTTTAAATTTAAAGCGAATAACTGGGGTTTATCCCCTTGGGAATGATAGCGGAATTGTGACTGAAACTTTTTAAACTTTAGTGTGACCGTTGTGACGACCAATTTCATGATTGACCCTTGAACTTTATGGTAGTGATTATTAGAACTCAACGTAAGAAGTCTACTCGTAACGAAGCACCAACGGATCTTTTGTTTACCACATCCATACATTTTCAGGGAACTTGGCACTGGGCAGGAGTACGTCACAATCATCCACCTATTATGGATCTCTAGCCTATCCCAATGCACCTCCAGGCTACTCATCATATGCAGTCGACGGAAACAGGAACACCAACAACAAAGCACTCTCCTGTACCCATACCCAAGAACAACATCGCGCGTGGTGGCGAGTTGATCTAGGGCAATCAAAAACCGTAGCTAAGGTTATTCTCACTAACAGAGGAGATTGCTGTTGGGAGCGTTTGAGCAATTTTGATATTAGAGTTGGAAATAGCAGGACTGGTCCAGCTGAGAATCAACTGTAAGCATTTTAGTTGTAAGGAACCACATTTTTTAAACCATATATAAAAATCGGGCCATCCTCATTCCCAAGTGTGGACTGCGTAAGCAGAGATAAATATGTGCATTTGGGAGATAACATATCACAATAATAATTCATGATCATGTACGCAGACACATGAAGAAATACAGCAGTAATAATAATAATAATAATAATAATAATAATGAATCAAAACTACTACACCAAGCATTGCTTATACAAACATATTCTTTTATTTATTCATTATAATATCATAAGTGTATGTAGTACCATATTTGGAACATTTTTGGTTCTTAACGGCGAATAAACCAGCATCCTCCAGATCCCACAATTTCTCGCAACTAATCCGCTGCGCTACACGAAAAAACAAAACAAAAATGGCTTCGGTACCCGAAGAGATCTGATAGAACTCAGGTTTTCCGACTATTCTGTTGCGATGTAAAGCACAGTTTAGTCGCGTCAACACTAGCGAGGCTTATGTAATTCTGCCTTTTCTCCTAATTCAGTTGCATCCACTATCAAGGGCAAGTGGGACAAGGCGAAAGGATAATCCTTCTTTGTCCTCAGCCTATGCTAGGCCGATATGTCTATGTGATGCTGAGGGGACGAAACTTTCTAACTCTTTGCGAATTTGAAGTATTTTCTGGAGCACCTGAAGGTATGTTTGGCTTTTAACTTTGGCACCTTGATTGATTACAACATCGCAGTTATCGCTCTTGACAGACCTGCGACCCTCTGGAAGAACAGCTCTTTTTTATCATAGAGATTATTTTCAGTTTTTTTATTAGAACAGATTGTATTAGGCCTTTCAAGCCTTTATGGAGAATTTTTATATTAGCTGAAGGGGATTCGTGTATAAATAGTAATAACGATGATGATGATGATGATGATGATAATCATACATGCACAGAAATCGGACTAAATCTGCGACTTGAACACGGTCATTTTGATAATTATGGCGGATCGCCTAAGTAAAACACTGATAATGAAACGACCCAAAATTCAGGTTTTTATGTGTAGAAATATAAGTGTTAGTCTGAGCGATGAGGGGATATTAGTAGCGGTAGTAGTAGTAGCCTGCGTGCATCTCCTACTGTTCCGTTGGGCTGAAATTGCTCGTTGAATTGAATTCATTTTCTGACGCCAGTAGGAATTGGCGTCAGAAAATGAATTCAATTCAACGAAAAATTTCAGCCCAACGGAACAGTAGGGGATGCACGCAGGCTATAGTAGTAGAGGCGAGTAGAGATAACTTAGGCGAAAATTCTAAGTTTATTTGGCATCTAAACCACAATAATTGTTTGCTATTTTTATGTCATAAGTTCATGGAATAAATTGATATCGTTAAAATGTATTATCAATAAATTTTGAGAGAGGTTATATCTAGCATATTTCGAATTCTTTCTTATTTCAGGGTCACTAGGAACAACTAACAGTCCAACAGTAGCTGCAAGTTTGGTTTCTGGAACGACGTCCACAGATGTCAAGAGGTCTTCAAAATTGTCCTATGAAATTCTTACTCAAGGTATCATAAGTAACTAACCAACTTTCTCATGCACATATTTTTATCATGGACGTTAAAGTGCCACTAAACGTTCAGGGATTTTTGCGGAAATTGATAGAGATTGGTTTTCTCAGCCAGAAACAGAAAAAATTTCGTCTTTACGACCTCTGGTTATTTTAATATGACTTTTCAAAGTTCCGTTTTTGAGCCAATTTGGGGTGTCAAGGACGCGGANACTTCAAAAACTTCACCGAACTTTTCCATTGTTCTCGATGTTCGGTGGAATGTTGTACGCGTTTGACCACCTCGCCAAACATTTCATCGAACAATCCTATTCATTTTGCATAGTATTTACTGCGCCTTTGCGATGGAGCGACTGGGTGTGTCGAAATGTTTGATGAAATGTTCGGTGCATTTGACCACCCTTCAATCGAGCATTGAACATTATTAGTAACTCTGAGCGATGAGGGGATATTAGTTGAGGTAGTAGTAGCGAGAACTTGGACGAAAATCACAAGTTTATTTGGCACCTAAACCACAATAATTGTTTGCTATTCTTATGTCATAAGTTCATGGAATAAATTGATATCGTTAAAATGTATTATCAATAAATTTTGAGAGAGGTTATATCTAGCATATTTCTAATTCTTTCTTAATTCAGGGTCACAAGGAACAACTAACAGTCCAACAGTAGCTACAAGCTTGGTTTCTGGGACGACGTCCACAGATGTCAAGAGGTCTTCAAAATTGTCCTATGAAATTCTTACTCAAGGTATCATAAGTAACTAACCAACTTTCTCATGCACATATTTTTATCATGGACGTTAAGAAATGCGGTAAGTTGTTCTTACAACAGTTTTTTCCTCCCTGTTGTCCTATGCCCGTGCCCTGTGCCGGCTTTCCTTGTATCCCTGTGTGCCCGGTTTTCCTTGTATCCCTGTCTGCCCGGTTTTCCTTGTATCCCTGTGTCCTGAAAATTTGAGTGACTGACAACAACAACTTTCATGGGCATAGAGACACAGGGAGGAAAATCTGTTGTAGGAATAACTTCCGCGCTTCTTATTAACGCCCATGTTTTTATTATAAGATACCAATAACTTGACCCTATGCTATAATAACAATCGTCTGAAATTAGTTTGGTTTTTGACGCAAATGCTAAAGAAGAAATTTTCAGGATCGGTAGC
Source organism: Aurelia aurita (assembly GCA_004194415.1). Taxonomy (NCBI): domain Eukaryota; kingdom Metazoa; phylum Cnidaria; class Scyphozoa; order Semaeostomeae; family Ulmaridae; genus Aurelia; species Aurelia aurita. The sequence continues at coordinate 783,417 of REGM01000062.1, forward strand.
TATCATAGTATTTTGATGACTTTTCAAAATTTGGGCCATTTGCTGGCTGACAAAAAGAATTCGTTTAATCTTTGCACCTTTTCGATTTACCATATGCTAACTTTAAGTGGGCTCTCTGATTAGACTTATGACGTTTCGTCCCTTGTTTCCCTGTGCTCTTTGACTTGTTGATATCGCTTCGGTCAATTCGGCCTATTGACGGAAGCGATATCAACAAGTCAAAGAGCACAGGGAAACAAGGGACGAAACTTCATAAGTCTACTCTCTGATCGGTTAATTTCAAATTAGTGTATTGTACCGGCTATCCGAAAATGATTTATCGGCATTTGCCAAAACGGGAAAAGTCATCTGTTACGCACTGATTTCATTGAATCACGAATCATGTTGGAGTTTATTTCTCTAAAACTCTAAAATCAATCATACTGTTTTAAAGTTCGGGAAAATTTTACCAGAAAGCTGTTTTTGAAAAGTCTTCCAAAATTGTTCAGCTTTAGAACAACAACAATTGAATTATTCGCCTTTAAATATACTTTTACATGTGTGGGGCATATTTGTTTAGTACTCTAGGATGACCATGCTCGCTTGTATTGTTTTCGGCTGAAACTTAGGCATAATGTTATCGAAATTGCTAGCCCTCTTTGAAGCATGTCTAGAAACAACTCCAAAGTAAAATAACCTGTAAAAATACCGGGTGTCCCAAAAAGAAGTATACAGATTTGGTTGGGTCCAGCGATGTGAATTTAGCTTTAATCAATGGATAATCACTCTCAAAATGTTCCTCTGTCGTTAACTTGAATATTGATATCTAGTTTGTTGGTATTGGTGCTTTGAGAGCAGACGTATCAATCTTGAAAGCTCAAATTTGTACCCACGTGCAAACCAGAGCTTTGGCCTTTTGGCCTAAGCAAATTCTTAAAGCACATCCAAATTGAAAACTGAAATAAAAGAAAAATCAAGAAATTGCCCAATGGGTGATTGGGGGATGACTTCTGGGCAAACAGAATATAATAAGATCTAACATTATTCAAATTTTATCAAGGCTATCGCTGATTTATTCGCTGTGCCTCAAGAATTTGTTTAGGCCAAAAGGCCAAAGCTCTGGTTTGCACGTGGATGTAAATTTTAGCTTTCGAGGTTAATATGTCTGCTTTCAAAGCACCAATACCAACAAACGAGGTATCCATGTTCAAGTTAACTATCGAGGAACATTTTTAGAGTAATTAGCCATCAATTAAAGCTAAATTCACATCGCTGGAGCCAACCAAATCCGTATACTTTTTTTTGGGACACCCGGTANTAGAGGTCTTCACGTCATACCGGGAAAGGAAACACAACTGCTGGTTCCACTCGCCAGTTCAGTCGACGAGAAAATGCCTGCCAGATGCCAGGTTGCTGAATGTGACAACAACCCCGATAAGATTAAAGGCATTTCACTCCATCCTATTCCTTTTCTCAACGATGAGCGTCATGAGGCAAAATATGACAAAAACATGAGGAATATTTTGGGTACTGGGGACGTGCCATCGGAAAGGGGGTATCGTTTTCACGATTTTGGTATAAGGAACGGTATCCATTTTCGTAATTTTGGTATAAAGAATAAATAAACAGGCTATTTTTGAAAAAAATTGGTAAAAGGTCGGGTATACATTTTCGAAAAATTGGTATAAGGAACGGATATGTTTTTGAAGCTTGAGTGGCACGTCCCCAACCAAAATCTGGTCAAGTGCCCCCCCCCCAGAGTATGGAAAATTTGAGTGAAATAGATTCCTACAGCTAAGTTAGCCATCGTATTTCGGCAAACGCTGATACATCATTTTGGGGACACGTACCCGGTACCCCCGGTATCTATAATATATTCTAGTTGCTTCTCTTTCGGATCTTATCTGGCGTTTTGCAGTGACCAGTGTCAGACGAAATCATTTAGTAAATATGGTTCCGTTATTCATCCAAATTTTCAAATTCTGTACCAAAAATGGAATCTTTTCAATTTTCAAAATGTTTCCCCTATTGTGTCACCTTGTATATGTGTCACCTTGTATATGTGTCACCTTGTATATGTGTCACCTTGTATATGTGTCACCTTGTATATGTGTCACCTTGTATATGTGTCACCTTGTATATGGTTATTATGGCAGCTTTTACAGGCCAGCTAACAAGAGGAGTAACATCACAAATCCGAACAACACGTTCTGAAAAATCCACTGGAAAGATGAACAAGGCCAAAAATCCAGACCAGCCGTCCAAGAACCTTACAAGCAGTATCACCATTAGCGTGTGCTCTCTCATTGGTCTGGGAATTATACTATTAACTATGTATTGCACCGTAAAACGATATTGTGAGCCAAATGGGCATTCAGTCTCATCAATTGCACGAAAAGTATTTAATCCATACAGCAAGGACCCAACTAGCTCCGATAACTCTCAACAAGAAAATAAAGTCAAACCATTTGACGAATGTCGCCCTGAGCTGCCAGAAAGAAGATTTCCACCTGTGCCATTTAGCCGATGTCAAGATCAACCATGGAATATCGACGATAGACGAACGCAAAGCATGAATATTGCTTCAGTTGACAGAAATGTGAAACGTTATGCCAGTTGGAACCCTACGCCTCGTCCTCAGATTCCGAAGAGAGGCCACGGAGGTGCAGCTGTTAATTCTAGTCTTCCAAATACTAAATCCTCGTCAGGTGAGCTGTTTATCTTAGACAAAAAATTTCTGACAAAAAAGTTTCTGATACTTTTCGAAAAATTAGAAATATTTCCCGTTTTTACAGCTTATTTTTTTGATAAATTTTTTCGCCTGAAATGAGTTATATTTGCATAGAATCAACCTAATTTTATTCGAAGATTGGCACGGAAGTAGACTTATTACGTTGAGTCCTAGTAATCGCTACCACCCACCCACCCTACTCGCTCATGCTACCCACCCTACTCGCTCATACTAGTATGAGCGAGTAGGGTGGGTGGGTGGTAGCGATTACTAGGACTCAACGTAATAAGTCTAGCACGGAATCCTTCAAATAAGAGTATCGTGAGCAAAAAATTTACCAAATAAATTTTGTGGTAGCTTTCAAAGGTAATTAGGACAAAGAGGTTTCGGACAAAATTTCGTCCGAAACTTTTACCGTTGGAAACTTTTCGATTTTAATGTAATGTACTCCTAGCTTACAACGTGATTCCTTGTATTCAATATTTTTAATCTGATTTTCCTATATCAGTTTGAGCTATAACCATCCAATTCAATGAGCGATACTGAGACTTATGTAATGAGTCTAATGTACTCCTTGCTTCTCAATAGAGTGGTTTCAAGCAGTAGCCTCCTTTTGCACATCACGTGACAGAATTTCACTTTTCAGTCTTACTGTGCTCGTTAACTATACCTTTCTGGTATCCAAGTATAATTCTTCCCCTCAAAAGAGGGTATATTTTAAGGGTGTGTTTGATTGGTACCAATTCTGAAAACGGTAGACTTGGTAGACTCGGAATTTGTGTTTGATTGATTCCGAAATTCTCAAAACGGTAGGTTTGGTAGGTTTGGAAGGCCTTCTGAACCTTCTGCTCTTGAGGGCAGAAGGTTTGGCAGACTCTGGAGAGATTCTCGTTTTCATTAGCAAATCCTGGTGGTGAATCTGAAACCTACCGTTTCAAGACTTTTGTGTTTGATTGGGAAATATATTTCTATCTCTGCGAAGACTACTGTTTTCAGAATTTGGTAGGTTTGGAATTACCAATAAAACACACCTGAACTTGAAATGAAAAGTGTTCTGTTGATTAGGTTGCTTGTGCAGCAGTTTGACTGTATTTGATGAGTAATTTAGGCAGATGGAACAATTTTTTTCAATATTTTCTTTAAATTCTAGGGTTAGATAATTATTCAGTTACAGCTCAATACAGCATTGGTGAGGAGCCTTATTTGGATCTTGTCTCGGCACAATGTGAGTACAATTTCTTACTGGTAGAAACCCTGTAATCTGGAAAATAATCAAAATATAAAAAAAATTCACGGTAGAATCTGTTTGGGGCTCAAGAAGTATATGATGTTTGGAACTGTAGGACGGAGTGGTGCAAGATGTGCCAGAGCGGGATAAAATGGACCACTTGTAGCTTTTCAGTGACTAAAATTTTCTTATTGTTCGCAACTAATTTTTTCATCTAAAACACAATGAAATCCATAAATTTTTCAATGACCTGTTTTGCCCCACCCTGCCCTAATGTTACGCCAAGGAACTGATTATAAAGCATTAACGACTCTTCTCGTTTATTTTTATTACCACCTTATCACAAGAAAGGGTGGGGGAGGGGGGGCTAAATAGACAGTGAGATTTATAAACATGTCCTGAAAAGTCCTTCATTCATTTTTATGCAGCGCAAGTTGCAGACTTAGAGATCGAACACATCTACGAAGAAATCGATGATTATCTTTATGCAATAATATTACAAGATTCAGAAGGCGATGCAGAAGTCAGTAACACTGCCGAACCTGAAGGAACGACTGGAAGACAGCAGTCCCCTCCAACTTTGGACAAAATCACATCTGATGAGAGGAAAGATGGCCCCCCATTTCTGGAAGAAACAGTGAATAGTTTTATTCAAAGTCAGTCGGAGGGCTGCAACGATTCACCTGCAGCTAGCAGTTTCACCGACACATTTCCTTCTGGGGAGAAATCGAATGCTCCCCCGCATCTCAACGTAAATCGCAAGAGGTTACCAAATACTCAAGTGACTAAAGATGAGTTAGATGATGACAGATACCTGATTCCTTCCAAAATCTTGCCACAGAATGTGGATAGACCTTCGGCTGTCTCTTCAACTGAGCACGTCGCTGAGGATCTCTCCTCGGATCTCTCTAAGACCAGCAAACATCTTAGTGCAGAATGATCACAATCACTGACTGTAGGCTTGTAAAAATATCAGCTACAAAGAATTTAAGATGTCTTTAATTTAGTTAAAATTACTAGATGGACTCTGCGCCTCACCTGCAGTGCAGTATTCGCTACTACATTAGCCTCAGGCTTGAACGCAGTGCCGCGTGCAAGCTCTCTTGCTAAATTTGATTTATTTAAGACCAATTGCCAACCATGATCTTTTGTGCGTGGAATGAAGGTGAAGAGCAACGCGGAAGTCGACTTTGGGGCCTCAAAGGATCATGGTTAGCCACGGATCTTTAAGTGTTGTTATTGGTGTATTTGCTGTGTCGACGGTATGCCGTTGCCACGCGCAAGCTCTTGCTAAATTTGATTTATTTTATGACCTATTGCCAACCATGATCCTTTGCGCGTGGATGGAAGATGACTGAGCAATGCGAAGGTCGACTTTGGGGCCTCAAAGGACCATGGTTAGCCACGGATAGTGTTGTTATTGGTGTATTTTTAGAAGTTAAACTATCAAAGGATTAAACTGTTGTGTCTAACTGTAGGATCTTCTTATAATCAAAAACTTCCTTCCAACTGACTGTCCAAGATTTGGTGGGTGTATCAGGGCATCTTTTAATTAAGACATTGTTACTGGTGGGGAATCTATTGAAAGGGCATCTTAAGATACGTAGTCCTAAAAGGGTATTTTAAAAGTCAATAGAAATAGCTATACGAATCTGTTTTTAACATGCACAAGAACAAGTCTCTGTTGCCTTAGTTGTCCTTTAAAGTAACACCATCAGTTTAAGACTCCTTCATAATAATGAACTTTTGGAACAAAGTAATTATTTAATACCAAGTTATAATCTTCTGAAAAAATTTTTTGACAGAAAAGGGCACCTCACTGGTGGGGAAAATGGGCATGACTGGTAGGGACACTGAAGGGGCTGATGGTGGTTGTATGTTTATGTTAACCCTATTCTACCCGGGGGGGGGGGCAAAAAATGCCCCCCAACCAAACTTTCTATCATAAAACGAAAAGCAAAGAGAATAGAGATCCAAGACGTTCTGACTTTTCCTCTTATTTAAATGTAATTACTATTGTGCAGAGTTACAATTGCGTAGTAATAATGGTTTCGGAGATAATTAGGGGGGGCATTGTTTGCCCTCCCCCGGGCTGTGGTCTGACCCAAAGAGCCCGGGTAGAATAGGGTTAAAAGATGCCCTGGTACAAATGGGTTAAAGTCCGAGGAGAACGAGGAGGCTGTTATTTTTACTCCGAGGAAATGAGGACCCACAGTTTCCTTGTTGCTTGCAAGGGGAAAGTAAAAAAAAAACGCGAGGAATCGAGAAGGTCCGAGTAACTTTCAACATTAGGGCTCATCGCAGTTTTCTTATATTATGAAAATCGCAAAGAAACAAAGAGAAACAGCCCATTTTATTTTGAAACTGGCCAATCAGGAAACGTGCTAAAATTTTTTGACTTTGATCAGGTTTAATTTTCGCATTCCCAAGCTTCCTTTTTCACTGTTCCTTCCCTTCGCTCCTTTTATCTACTCACGCCCACACCCCCCCTCACACCTGTGAGATTTGGACATTACCTGTGCCACCATGGTGAAAGTAAATGCTGCTGTTGTCATGTTGTTTTGTTTCATCCGCCATGTTTAGGTTGTTCCTTTCTTCTAAACCGCTGGCACCTGACATCGCATGTACTTTATTGTTAAAGAGACAAAAGAACTCTCGTGCTTGTCTAAATAAGCCAATCAAAACCCTTTGTTTGTGTTGCTTTGTTTAAAAATCCATTGTCTTACGAACTTTAGATCTCACGTGCTCATTCAAATTGACCAATCAGGGAGCAGCTTTTGCGCGGGCAGTTTCTTTCCAACGGTTGCTTACAGGTAAACTGATCCAAACAAAGAGAAGAAGATAGGCCCATCGAAGCTACAACTTTGTCGACCGAAAACAAATCTCTGCGACTATCTAAAACCTTTAGAGTTATAATAGTGTGTTGCTTAATATATCAAGGATGCCCAGGAAGAAGTTGCACACGCTTGGCAAAGAAGTTTTTGCAAAATGGCCAGGAACGCAGATGTACTACCCTGCAAAGATCGTCACGGACTATAATCCTGAGAATGATGCCTACCAGGTCCTGTTTGAAGATACTAATGAACCAGCAGAAGTTTTGGCGAAACACATATCGGTATGATAGTCTCAACTTACCAGTTATTAGTTTTCGGTTACGCATCTACCCTACCTAGGTTTGCAAAACAAGCAGCAATTTTTGAGTCTAAGTAACGCTTTTGTTGACAACTGTCGTACCTGCGTACTACGGCAGTACTGTGTGTAGTATTTGTAGGGTGGACTGTTTTGATCCACATTTCCCTTTTTTCATTTCTGTTTTGAAGGACCTCAATAATGGCAGCGAACATCTTCATCAAAAGTTTGCTATGTGACAGCAGAAAAGACAAATAAATAGCTAATTATCTTCTGATAAAATGGTTCCATCTTAATCAACAGTCAATCAAAGTCACATCATATTTTGCTATGGAGGAGAACAGGTACATGTCACTGATAGGATGCATAATATTTCCAAGATAGACATGGGGGCTGGAAGCTTTCAGTTATAAATTTGCCAGAAAGGGGGGCTACACTCTTCTGCAAGGACCAGTTTAAAGGGAATAATAGAGATTCTCATTTTCTCCTTCGCAGTAACTAAAGTCTGCTAGCCATGATGCAAGCTAGGCAGTCCGGTAAAAGGTCCAGATTCATTAGCGACTAACTGATTGATTAGTACTAACCGATCGACAAGCAGCTAACCGATCAACTAGTAAATGTACTAATCGATTGATTAGTCACTAACGGATCGATTAGTTGCTTCAATAACTAACCGTGATATATGTTACTTGAACTAGTGACTAATAGATTGATTAGTGACTAACCAATTGATTAGCAGCTAGCCGATCGACTAGTAAATGTACTAATCGATTGCTTAGTCACTAACGGATCGACTCTATCGGACTCTATTCTCAGCGTACCTCTCCTTCGCACCGGTAGAATTCACCCGGTGATATATCGTTTTTTTACATGCTGAATCCGGTGGAAGTATTTTCGAGGTGCGGTTTTTTACTGTTTTCGCCGTATGCATAACCTGTATAGCTTGCTAATCGATCCGTTAGTGACTAAGGAATCGATTAGTACATTTACTAGTTGATCGGTTAGCTGCTCGTCGATCGGTTAGTCACTAATCGATCGGTTAGTCGCTAATGAATCTAGACGTTTTACCGGACTGCTAGGCACATGACATGCAGCTTCATTGTTACTAATAAGGAAACAATGGATGTGTAGGCATTTACTTTAGCCTATTTATAGGCCACTCCTATTTACCTAATCCCTATTCCTTTTAATTCAAGACAACAGAATACATTTGCCACAGTCACAAAATGCTAAAATTAAATCTAGAGATGTTCCAAGAACTGGATGTAAACAATGATTCATATTTTTTGGCTTGAGCTTGTGGCAGAGATGCAGAAATGGCTGTAATGATGGAATACCTTGACAGGAAGGATATAGGGCCAGACTGGATTTTTGCTTCTTGTGTGGAGAAGTGTGCAGATGAAAACAAATACAAGGTGTCCCAAAAACACTGTGCCCCATTCATGTGGCTGCTGTGGAGGAGCTGTAACTCAATTGTCTTGTTTTTTACACAGTTGCACAGGACAAAGCTCAACTTGGAGTTTGAGACTTTGTTTGAGTCAATCTGACAAGTAGTTGCTGATTTACGGCACAAGAAAGGCAAAATAGGGGTGGTTGCTTTTAAAACAGCATAGCACTTCTTTCTTCTCCAACAATGACAAAATCAAGCAAATTTTGAAAGGAAGGGTTCTAGGGTTGTATTCAAATTTTTTCTACAATTATGAAAGGGTTATTAGTGTTGTCTTGTACGGCACAATATTTTGGGACACCCTGTAGGAGAACATACAGTCCTATTATTTTGAAGAAGGGAGAATGTTATGCTCTCCTCAAACAGAAAAAAGGCAGTCTGGGGATAGGAAGTATGGAAGAAGATTGCAAACAGTGCTTCCTAAGCATGCACNGTCACTAATCGATCGGTTAGTCGCTAATGAATCTAGACGTTTTACCGGACTGCTAGGCACATGACATGCAGCTTCATTGTTACTAATAAGGAAACAATGGATGTGTAGGCATTTACTTTAGCCTATTTATAGGCCACTCCTATTTACCTAATCCCTATTCCTTTTAATTCAAGACAACAGAATACATTTGCCACAGTCACAAAATGCTAAAATTAAATCTAGAGATGTTCCAAGAACTGGATGTAAACAATGATTCATATTTTTTGGCTTGAGCTTGTGGCAGAGATGCAGAAATGGCTGTAATGATGGAATACCTTGACAGGAAGGATATAGGGCCAGACTGGATTTTTGCTTCTTGTGTGGAGAAGTGTGCAGATGAAAACAAATACAAGGTGTCCCAAAAACACTGTGCCCCATTCATGTGGCTGCTGTGGAGGAGCTGTAACTCAATTGTCTTGTTTTTTACACAGTTGCACAGGACAAAGCTCAACTTGGAGTTTGAGACTTTGTTTGAGTCAATCTGACAAGTAGTTGCTGATTTACGGCACAAGAAAGGCAAAATAGGGGTGGTTGCTTTTAAAACAGCATAGCACTTCTTTCTTCTCCTACAATGACAAAATCAAGCAAATTTTGAAAGGAAGGGTTCTAGGGTTGTATTCAAATTTTTTCTACAATTATGAAAGGGTTATTAGTGTTGTCTTGTACGGCACAATATTTTGGGACACCCTGTAGGAGAACAAACAGTCCTATTATTTTGAAGAAGGGAGAATGTTATGCTCTCCTCAAACAGAAAAAAGGCAGTCTGGGGATAGGAAGTATGGAAGAAGATTGCAAACAGTGCTTCCTAAGCATGCACCAATAAACTTCACACTTAAATATGTGTGCATGTGCGGCTCAAATATTTGGTGTGCAATGTCAGAAAAATATGAATGGTACAAAGGGAAAAAAGGATTTACAGTACGTGGAAAAAGACAAATAAAAAAACCAATAGGTGTGTGTAATCTAGCGTAATCTAGTGAGAAGTTCACGTGATAATACAATTATCAAAGTTCAATTTTTGGGATGGACACTTGCAAAAAGAAACAAGTCTATCCACTGAAATTTTACAGCATGCAATAGCCTGGGATCAAGCTCATTGAAAACTACAAACTGAAAATAATTGGAGGATTTTAAAGTTTCAAAAGTTTATTTTCGACCTCTGAAGTGCGCCCAAAAATTATGTAGATAGACCAAAAATATTTTGGCCATGGAACTGCAATTCCAACTCTAGGAAGTAGAAACTTGTAGGAACATCATGCAAAACATTTCAACTGTTTTTATTTGTGGACATTTTCACGTGACATCTAATTTTAGACAGACTTAAATGTCTTCGTTCATCTAACAGTCTGTAAACCAAATAAAAAACTGGAGGAGTCGATCTGCATCCCCAGCAAGAACTCCAGGGCGATCAAAACGGCGAAGATCAAGGTCAAAATCACCATCTCGTACATCAAGGCAAAGATCTCCAGCACGGCAAAGGTCTCCGGGAAGGAAGCCAGCCTCAAGGGTTCAAAAGGAAGCAAGTCTTGAAAAGACAGTTGAGATGGAAGTTCAGCAACAACAGGTAAAAATTTGATAAATTCGCTTTGTTTTGATGCTTTGTTAAGAAGCTAATAGGGCCTGGGTGGCCACAGTAAATGAACATTAATGACAGTGCCAAAACGGGAATATCAGTGGTTGGTTACTCATTATATTTCTTCTTGCAGTCTGAAACGATAATACACCAAAGTAGGGGAATTTTTCCCCAAGAATTTTAGATACCCTTTCTTTTTATCAGAGCATTCGCCTGTTCACATCGCTTCCCTGGCATTCTTTTCCTTCTTTATTTCTTACTTATTTTTCTTTCTTTCCGTTTCCCTGCCTCTCGTATTGCTCATTTATTTCCCTCTCTCTTCTTTTTTAAGATGGGCTCTTATCAACTCTTATAAATGTTTCTTTCAACATTTTATGAACAAAAATTTAAGAATATTTCGGAATAGTAGTTACCCGCTTAATTCTCTTCATCAATGAAATTCTGGCTATTTATCAAATAGGTTTCAAATGAGAAAGGTTTTGCTGATTGATTCTTGTGAATCACCAATCTTCAAACGCAAGCAACAGACGCAGGAATAGAACATAATGCAACGCTCATTTATTCATTCATTTTGATCGATTGATTACTTTAGTTCATGGAACAATTTTCTCGTTTCACTTATATGGGTCACCCGGTATTTCTAAAAAATTGCATATGAAAAACATATTTATGAATTCTCAATGTACGAGTTATGCAAGGCCAAGTTAAATTTCTAAATATCAAACAAAGTTTAAGGTGTTGACAGAGTGAAACTAAGACTTGCCAACGCTCTTTAATCTCTTATGACTATGATCTCTCAATATGATGTAACGGTGTCGCTCTTAAGTCCTTCCTATTTTTCTTGTCTTGAAACTACCATCTGGCTTAAAAATCAACTTAGGAGTCGAGGACACACTTTTCGCAAATGTTAATTTTGTTGTAAATATGAAGACAATTTTCTTATTTTTACGAAGATCTTTTTATGCAACCCCTTCAGACTGAACAAACGATGCAAGTTGATGCGGTGGATTTCGCACAAGTGATTCATCAGGAGCAACAAGTCACAAAAGAAACGCTAAATGTCATCAAAGAAGAACGGTCAGATACAACTATCACAAGACGTGTTACTCGTTCCGTTGCCAGGATGCATGACAACGAGAAAGAAATAATGACACAAGAAGTATCACAGGAGGAGAAACGCGAAGAAGATACTCACCAACCTGGTTGGTCTTGTCAGTTTTTAGCACTGATCGCCATTATCCTTCTTCCTCTGGGAATCCTGGCATTGTGTTTCGTTTGTGGAGATAAACAACAAGCATTTTCCTTCACTAAATGGCCAAAGATTCCATCTATATGCACATTTTTGAACTGGAAGGTCTTCTTGGCTGTAGGTTTATGGTTTGATGTCCAGTGTCTCTTGACAAAACTTCCTCTTGGGCGGGTACGTTAATAGCTTTACTTTCCTTAATCGTATTTGAATGGCGGCTGTTGTACTTACTTTGGTGATCTGTATACTTAAACCTTTTGCCATCACCGTTAGAATACCGTGCCCAATCGGTAGATTTTCCAAATATACAGAGATATTCGCGTTGAAGTCATCCGCACAAAGCAGAACGAAAGGTGCTGAGGCAAAGAGTACTTTTCTGAATTCCATCTTTTGGATTGTCTACCATCTTCCGCGAATCACTTTTTTAATATTTTAGGGGAAAACTACATTCGATTCAAAAGTCTATTTTGCTCGAAGTCTGTTTCTGAACAAACCGATAATTTTAGTTTAAAAACAATACCAATATCCACTTCCTAACAAGGAAAAGTCATGATAAGTGTACCTTGCTTATTTAAATATGAATTTTTCAAAGCAGGAAAAATTTGGTCCATACTTTACTTCTCCAACCAAATTTAGAAATAAATTGCAAGGAAACTATCCAAAAACTATAGAACCACATGCCCAACCTTAACGAAGTTTTGTATTTTGACACCTGAGTGTTCCTTTCTGCAGTAAAATACTCTGCGTTTCCTTGAAATTAGTAGATCTATAAATCAAGATTTGACTTGCAACATTTTCGACATGAACTTTTATTGTTCACGTTTATTTCGTTGCAGCTTGTCACAGGCCCCGTCAACAAAGAAGGAGAACAAATTAGCTACAGATTGAACGGTGAGTTATAACGAACATGTTTTTTATCTTGTCTATAAATTTGAACGAAGCTTCACATCGAACGCTCGCAGAATTGTACTTTAATTCGTGTATTTTAAAACTTTACTTTATCTTAATTATGCGAGCCAGCATCATATCGAGCTAATTTCGGGTTGGTCGTAGAACCAAAGTTCCACATTCTTCAAAATGCCCAAATTATCGTTTTCCAAGCAATGATCTCGTCTTCTCTCGCTAACAGGAATTAAATGATACAAGTCTCTGAAGTTAATTTTGTTGATGATTGTTGCTGACTTTTTAGAAATCTGAAATATGATCAATTTTGTGATTTGAAATATGATCAGTTTCCGTACGGCCCGATGAATTTTTCGATAAAAAATAAAACAGTTTCTCTAATGTTACCGCTCACTCTTTTTATATATACGATATTTACATTGTTAATTTTCAATTTTTGTTTATAGGTTTGATTCTCCTGGTAATGAACATCATAGTGCTTGGTATTCAAACTTATACCGGACTGGCATTCAAGTTGGCAGAAGCAGTTGACAAATATTATCTAAGTATTGCAGCATCTTTCATTGTCGTTGCTTTCTTGACGGCAATAATTGCTGCAATAATGGCAGCATTGGATCCCAAAGTCAAGGACAAGAGTAAGTATATGATGGCCTACTTGATATACCTATTTATATGCAGCATAGTAACCGTAGTTTCGTAAACTTCATCAGTTTCATAAATTTCATCAACCTGGCCAAATTCCGCATGTATCTTTTTCTTCATAATTCTGTCTCCCCCAGCTTCAATTAAGTCATTCATAATTGTCTGTAGATTTGTGTCGCTAATATATCGAAAATGAGTAAAAAGCATATATTTGTAGACGTTGTAAGGAAAGTTTGCTGCCATAGATAGCAAAGATTTGATGCCCTTAAATCTAGAAATGGAAATAGAAGTCATAAAATCTAGACTTTCATGTGTTCAAGATGAGTTGGGCAATGGTGGACCCTATAAACTATAAGGGGGGTGAGGGGGTGCGGTCGCCCCCCAATGGTGGGTAGAACAAAGATCTTTTGTTTGCAAACAATAGAGATAAACAATGCTTTTCAACTGAAACAATAGCTTCGCCCCCCATTGTTTGGCAAAGTGTCTGCCACTGCACTGGAGTTGGGGAGTGTAAGGTGTAAGCTACAATTATAGAAGGTGTTATAATTAAGGACAAAATCTTACTGATGTATCAGTTGGTAAGTTTATGTAGTTGCTTTTTGTTCTCCTTGCAGGTTTCACGCCAGACAGTTTTCTAGTTGGCAAGCAGTTGTGTCCAACGTTCCTTAAATTAGATTTGAAATGGGTCTGCTTTAAAGCTTCCTTCATTTCTTGGGTAAGTGAGTAAAATACAACTCCCTACTCTTATGCATGATAAAATATTACCAGAAAATTGGTCGTCGAAGTTTATTGATACAGACGGCATGACGTCACAGCAGCATTGGAAACACGACGCCATCTTGTTTTGGGGTAAATGTTCAGACAATTTCTATAGGAATCTATAGGAAATTTGCAAAAAGTTGCATATAATTGCTCCTCTATTCTACCTCGCGATAGTGAGTTGGGAAAGGATGGGTAGCAATTGTCAGTCAGACCTAAACCTATGAAATAAACACACGAACATGCTGTTTTTAAAAGCAAAACAAAAATTTAGGCCAAGAAAGCTGTGAAAAACTTGCCTTTGCGTCGATAATTTCGTAATTAGCACCACAAACTCCGTCGGCTGTAAGTTGCTCGTCGCTTCTTCAAAGTCAACCTTCCTTTTAGACATTCGCCTATCTATCTGCTAAAGTTTTTGAATAATTTGAACAGCCTCTAAGCTTTTTGAAATGATTTATTGCGATAAATAAACGAGACAGTCTCGAAATCCCAGTGCGACGCTATACTCTGTAATGGCTTCATTTACCCCAAGTTTGATTTTCGAGCGCGAATTGATCAAGTCACGTGACATGTCGTCTGTATGAATACTACAAAATTTGTGATTTTGCAACGTTGAAAATTACCAAAGGATTTGCACGATTTTTAACAAGAAAACCAGATCGAAATAAGCAGCATTAAATAATTGATCAGGCTTATCTCTTTTAATGGGCAAACATTTAAATGTACTTGAAATTTTTTATACTGAGGTGGATTTTTTAAAGGCGTCCTATTTTGTAACTAGGCTAATATTTGTTGTTTGATGTGAGCATCCAAGTTTTACAATCTTGCTTTCCGAGTGGCTCGTAGTTTCCTTGCTTTCCATCTCCATGTTATGCAAGATTTTAGAATTTAGTCTTTTGATATGTGTATTCTGTAATTATTTTATATTTTCAGCTCATGTTGGTCTGCATCTTCTGGCTGAAACATTACTCAGATACAAAAGGAAACGTCAATTATGCCGCCACAGCAGTTGCCTGTTTCCAATTGTTTTACTTGTCTGATACTTTCTTGATTGAGGTGAGTGGCTTAAATTGATTAAGGCCCATAATGAAACCTTTTTTTGCGTGGAACGCGAAGACCGCAGAAATATGCTGGCAAGAAAAATATGTTGTTCCTATTATTCACATAATAGCTGGGGCTCCCTGTGCTGTTCAGTGGGAAAAGTTACAATTTAATCATCCACAGTTATATACAAGAGAGAAGAGTCGTCGCTTTGCTCTGTTTTTTGTTATTATTAGGCTTCGTATCAAACTATCTAAAACATTAGACACGAGCTTGTTGGGTCATTATGGGCATTTATTTATCTTATTAAAATTTTTATTTACCCCTTTTAATTTTTTTTTGCAGAAAAACATGATACAAAGCAACGCGTTCTTAGAGTTGAAATTTGGTTTTGGTTATTCCCTCATGGCATTTGGCTTCACTCCATTATTCTACTCAATGCAAGTGATGTACTTAATCCGCTTCACTCCGCAACTATCAAAAGCTCATTGGGCTGCCGTCATTATACTGAAGGGTACGTCACTTGTTATTCTCGCTGATTTTCTTATCAGAATTTTTTTAATAGTAAACATTGAAATTTTGTGATGAAAATTCTTCTAATGGTATCTTTTCCAATTTCAATTCAATTTCATGAATATTCTCAGCTAAAGCTACGTGATGAACAAATATATATGATGCTAAAATGTTACAGAATATGAAGAACGCTTGGTATCTAATTTACGTAATGCATCTAAACCAATAATGCTGAAGAGGACATATGGAAAGAACTCTGGAAGAGCTTTCGAGCCATATGCCCTCGGAATCGTCTATTTCAAGCGTGCCCAGACCAGAAAATTTCAACAGATTTTGCTGAAATTTCACTTACAAGAAAACACACTGATATCATTGTCCAGTATTCACACACTTTTTATAATTAGTTTACGACAGTTAGCAATTTCTAAAGTCCTTTTAAAAAGTCTTGATACATCACCTTTGCGTCACGGAAAAATAGATTACATTTAGTTCTTCTGAAAGTAGAAGTACCTATCTTTGCCAAATAGAGCATTTAACATGATTGCTGCAGGGTAGGTCTTTCTCTCTGAGCAACTGTTTGTTTCAATTTCATGTTAGTTTACAGTAGTGTGAAACTTTATTTTTTCTAATATATTTCCAAGTACTGTGACGTTATTAGCCTCGTTTATATGTTATGTTGCGCATGCGCTTTTGTTATTGTTATGTTCGAAGCACGAGACTGAATCATGGAGTAGCTGAATGAAGCTCACTCGTAAGAAAGTAGTATTCTTTGTGTTATCTGATGGAAACTTTACAAGTACCAAGTCTTTTAAAATGTTCTTAAAGTAAATTAACGGAGATACAGCGATCTAGTCTAAACATCGCACAAAAGAGTGACACGCGCCACTTATGATCCTATTGTTTTCATCGATCGAAAACATCAAATACAATAGGTTATATTTAGATTGAGCCAGTCCCCCTAGTTAAGCTGCTTTTAATTCCGTTGATTTACTTTAACAAATACACCTTATCCCAACAGTGCTTGGAACTTATATTTTCCACAAATCGAACAACGAGAAAGCCGAATTCAGATCTGATCCAAAGAAAGCAATGAAACGAGGTATTCAATGTTCGAATTCTTAACTTATTCGCTTAATTACTTAACTGAACCTGTTATGAAGGGAGACCATGGGTATGCAGGCTCTATACTCGTCTGTAAATATCTAACTTCAACCCAAAACCAGACGCAAATATGCTGTCTTCACTCAATTTCTTACAGAATTTCGTCTCTTTCCTAATAAGTTGCTTTAGAGCTATACCAAGTACTTGCACCCCGAGCCCCATAAATCCCCCCCCCCCATATTGGTCTATTATAAAATTTAATCACGGTATCAGCAATATTTTTTAACATTTCCTTCAATGCTGATGCCTTCCTTACTTGAAGACTTTTCTTGTTTAATTCATCCAATATCGAAGCATTTCGTAGGCAAAATATAGCTGGGAGATATTGTGAGTTTGTCCTGTATTAGTNGAGCTATACCAAGTACTTGCACCCCTGAGCCCCATAAATCCCCCCCCCCCATATTGGTCTATTATAAAATTTAATCACGGTATCAGCAATATTTTTTAACATTTCCTTCAATGCTGATGCCTTCCTTACTTGAAGACTTTTCTTGTTTTAATTCATCCAATATCGAAGCATTTCGTAGGCAAAATATAGCTGGGAGATATTGTGAGTTTGTCCTGTATTAGTCTTCAAAGTACGAAGTCTTCAAGACAGCTCTGAAATTGACGAGTTTGTTGATTTAGTAATATATTGTTCTTTCTTCGTTAGACGTGAAAGTGGTATTTACAGCCAATGGCAAGAACCTCTTAGCTGATGGTTGGTGGGGAAGACTGAGACATCCAAATTACCTAGGAGATATTCTTGTTGCCATAAGCTGGGCTTTGCCAGCAGGTTTGTGCTTTTATTTTCTGTAGAATTAAGCATTTCGTTCAGAACTAACACAGGCTGTCAGAATGTAATTAAAAGCTGATTACATGTGGTAGGTTTTGGAGAACAGCTTGAATGTAGCTACAGAGTGACTAAAAAAAATCCCCCTTTTTTTAAATCATTGCAGAGAAATATTTGCGCTGTAAGTTTAGAAATTGCTTTTTCTTAATAGATGAAGATTGAAATATTTTATATTTCTTGGTCATTTTTAGAATAATAGTCTCTTGGTAAAGCTCAAAAGTAAAAAAAAAACAGTCTTGCAGAACAGCCGGAAAATGGCCTAAAACGTGCGATCAAAGGCATTTTGAAACAAAAGAATCTTTCGAATTTACCAATAGTGTTGTTGTTGTTGTTTTGAATATCAGGAAAAGATACAAAAAATACTTCAATCTGGTGGCTATTAGAAAAATGTATTTTCATGATTATTGCGCAAGTAAGTTTGCTGCAATGATTTACAAACTTTTTTTGAGCCACCCTGTAGATATCGAAAAATGACAACTCGTATCTCCCTATTTTCAAACCAGGGATAATTGTTTGTAAGACTTCAGCCCATTTCCAAANTTGCAGTTTACGGGTTTTTGGATCGGATCAATTTATAATTTATTTTATATTAATCATTTTGAATGGTACCGAGCTGATTGAAGAGCTCTCCGTGCTCATCTTAGTGGAACGAGAACTACCTTAAATAACCTGTGTAACCTCATGTTGACAAACGAACATACCTGACACAACTGAGACGGTCCTTGTTATCTCTTACTTATGGGAGCTGTTTATGTTGGATGAAGCAGGCTCCTTAATCTACACGAAGAACAAATTGGTGACTTTCTTTTTTCCTCTTGTAGGTTGCTCCCATGTTCTTCCATGGTTATACCCTATCTTCCTGACAATGCTGCTTTTCGGTATGGCAAAAGAAGACGAGAAGAGGTGTGCTAAGAAATATGGACTGAGCTGGGACGAATACAAAGCCCGTGTTAAGTATGTCATGATTCCCTATGTGTATTAACTATGTTACAAGTGACTGACTACCCTACGAAACTGTTCCAAAATTAGTTATATGCACAGGTCTTCACAAAGAATTTCAAGTCGCGCAGCATGATGGCAAGGTGAACTAAAATATAGCTGGGGTGTTGTGAAAGGCAGTTGAGCTGCATATAATTCAGAAAGTTGAAGCTGGAGTCGTTGAAATAGAACTGAGCATATTTGATAAAGGAAAGAATCTAGATAAAGACATTGTCTGTTAGATCTAAAACATCAGCTGCAGTCACGTAGTTCCGTGAGGGTGGTTTGCCGTCAAGAGGCAAAATTTCTTCGAACCCATTTTATAACTTCAAACCCATTTTATGACCTTTCCAACATTGTTCCCAGACAATAAACAAATTCATTTTGCGTACCATATAGAAAACCACATTGAGGTTCAAAGTCACCCTTACGGAACGAGTTATTCGCTGGTGTAGAGTAATTGTATGTTCTTGAAGCATGTAGTAATTTAGCGTTTTACTGTAAATAGCTAAAGCTTTTATTGCAAGATCTTTGTGATTTGACATATAGAAAAAGGCCCAGAATTCGTAGCGATCGTGAATAGACCTTTTTACTTTACCAGATTTGATTTTTCAACCTGGTAAATCGTTCATTTTCTATTTGGTAAAAAGGTCTATTGTAGCATATGGAACAATTAATTTTAGTACTACGACAGAACAGCTGCACTAAGAAGCTAATGAAAACGAAAATGCAAACCGCTATGACGGATGAGAAAGTCGCACGTAGGGCCTAAGGAAATTGGCACACTGATGCAGGAAAAAGGCAGAATAAATAACAAATGTATGAATACGCTTGCGTTTAATTGATGAAAACATATGACGCAGGTCATAAGTAGAAACTAACATGTTTGAATTCTTGTGTGAATAAGAATAAGGAAAACCAACGCATATTTTCCTCTTTCGTTTCACTTGTTTCTTACTTCGGTATACTTGAGTAATGTCTAGCCAGCAGCATGGCTGCGTGAAATTCGCTGTGAAATGTTTCTCACAAATTTCAATAGAAACAACAAGAATTGAGGATACTTCTAAGAAACTCTTAGTACTTAAATAATGAGAATTCTTAAACTTAAACTGGGTCAAATTCTTAGCTTCTTATAAAAATACATGCAATTTAACATTGAACCAATGATCAAGAAACCCCCGCAGGTTGATGAGACTTCATACGCAATGGAAACGGAATCATATTTTCACTCATCGAAGACGGATCAGTTTGAAACAATGTAATGATGACGCAGCCTTAAGATCAGAGTTGTCTCTTCGACAGTAATGTAGCTATGCTACACCTGCTCTGTATTTCAGTTGTTTTAGTGAGCATTTTACAGTTTGTCAAACTGCATGTCATAATTTTTATCCTGGGGGATGTAAGAGTGTGTAAATAAATATACCGTGCTTGATTATATCCAAGATTATTAGTACGCAAAATGTTTCTAAAGTTTGCACTTAAATAGTCTGCTTCTTTGTCAATCTCTCTCCGATTTGCCTGTCCAGAGCGAATTAGTTCTTCCTTATAGAGGTATGCGTCCATAGTGGTTAAAAGTGGGTGCCTTCAGTAAAATATTCCTTCCGTAGAACCCACTTTCAAAGAAATCAGGGATTTTGTTATGAAGTTTCCAAGAGCCAAGATTTTAGAAAAATACTTTACGATTATGTTATGAAAGAAAGTACAACTACATTGCCGCAACAGCGTATCATTTGTCATCTTCGACGTAAAAGACCTTTTAACTATTCTACAAAAGAGTCTGGATCGAGCGATATTTTTATACATTTTGCAGAAATCTGACGAATTTTCGAATGTGCACAACAGTAATAGAAGCTATAACGCCGCTCAATCGAACCTTTCGAAAAAAATGCACACAAATATTTGTAAAACAATTAGACTTATTACAATTCGCCCCAATTTCGCTCGCAATTACGATTACTTGTTTACCTAACTATCTATTGAATTGCTCGCTCAAACAGGGCCTCAAACTATCATAAAAAACAGGGCGAAAACTCGCCTTCCCGTCAAGCCTTTGACGGTACAATCAGATTGCAACATTTTGAGAAGCTTGGCTGTGATTGGTTCATTTAAATTTACATGTGATTAGTCAAACAAGTAACTTCAAATGGAACAAATTAACAAAATAGATTGAGCGAACAGGTTTGGATAAAATTTATGTGTAAGGGGCGAAATCTACGACGAATTGTAATAAGTCTATAGAATAGCTAAAAGTTCTATTGTCACGATGACACGATAACCGCTTGAAGACCCTCTGCTAACCGTTGGCTTTGCACGCCGTTGCTGTCCCAGAATGCACTGCAAATGGATTTTCAGATTATCTGAAAGTCTCTGATGCTAGGCCGGTGTTATTGTTTTCTCATGCGCAGCACGCAAAGCCTCATGGTTAGCAGAGGGTCTTTAAATGTGGTTAAATCACGATGCATGTAGAAAACGAATCGTTTAGTGAAGGGAGAAAAGGAGGAGAAACAAAGCCTCTTGAGTTTCAGTGCCATGTTTACATCTCATCATCTTCGAAATCTTCCTCGGGAAAATCACCGACAGTCACTTGACTTGGTCGCACGAATCCACCATACTTGGGAGGACATTCAAAATATTTTTTACCTTGAACACTGCAAACAAAAATTTTATATATGATTCAATAAATATTCGACTAATTACATTGATGTTAGAATAAGAGACATCAATTCAGTGCTCAACGTTCTTTATTGCTATTCAGTTCTTGTATTTTTAAGTGTCAGTGCTAGATACGAAAGCTTCCAACAACGGACGGATTTACACCAATTCTGATAATTTCAAAACAAAAACTTGCATCTTTCGGTAAAAAAGCCTTTTCGAGTGCATCACCATTTAGTTGCAAACCTACGATTAAGCAGCTTTATATCGCTTGGTTTGTTTATATTTGTTATTGGTCGTACGATTGCTCGGATGCACTTTGCATAAGCTCGAGTGAACAAAAACGTGAATGCTGCTAAAATTTAAGCCATCGGGGGGTTTATTTTATTTCGGAGACACCAGAGCGGGGCTCAAAAGAGATTATTCAAAAAGTCAAATGACATGGCTTTAAACGATAGCTTTTTAGGTCTTTTACCTCATATTTTGCGGGATCAACATACACTTTTACGAGTCAAATACATAAATGCAATGCAGTTTTAATCCCAAACCATATCAAAATTAACATCCAAACTTGTTTCAGCTAAATAAAAGAAAAATCTCAATTTGATATAATTGGGGGGGGGCATAATAGAGAGGGAGTTTATTAACAATGTTGGCTTAAAAGGGAGGGGCTTATAGAGAGAGGGGCTTAGCAGAGAGCGGGGCTAAATAGAGCTTGTACGGTACTTACAAAATGGCATGCTATGAAAAAATAAATGTAATGTGAGAGGCGAAACTACAAACCTGCCATCGTTCTTTCCGAGTGGCTCATCATATTTCACACCAATCCAGCAACCCGGTTTAAAATCTGTTGAGCCTAAAAAAGGAAGAGATATCAACTCACAACAGCTACGATAACCAAAATCGTACGGGAAAATAAAATCTGGGGGGGGGGCTGCCTGATAAAATAAGGCGGATCTTTTGCCTGAATATCGGCGATTTTTGTCGACTTTTCCTCCTGCTGTCCCCCCAGCTCCTTGGCTCGCAAACTTATGAGGATAAATCTTAATATGAAAGACGCATGCAGAGGATTCTTCAATAAAATAAAATAAAAACAGGAATATAGCCGTGATAAACCAGAACGTCAAATAACTGTGCCCAGTCTTGTTTCAAAATGACTCAGTCGAAATAACCTACACTAAACTGAATTTTTTTCATGAATCAGGGTAGGAATATATTGGCCTAGGAGTTCTTCGAGGAGTCTAAGGGAGAACAATATGTTTCTGTCTACACAGCACTGATTTTCTAGCTTCTAAGTTTATCAATAAGGTGAACCGTCGTCTTTCATGAAGTTTTGGCAGAATCTTGTGTTTTAATCTATGATAGAATTGATTTTGTCTGCGTTGCCTAGGTTTCCTAAGTCAAAAGGCTGTTCTCTCCAGGCATTAGATTCTTGAACTTGAAGAAAGAAAACCTAGTGAAGTCATCAAAGGAGTTCTAATTTACCTTTATACATAACTGCCCCTCGTTTAGTTGGTTGTTTTAGTACAGACACTTCACAACGATCTCCAATTTTCATCGATTTTGCCTTTTCTTCCTCTTCTAGTTCTTTTTGCTTCGCTCGTTCCTCTGCATTTTTGGCATCTTCTGAATATTGTCCCATTTTGTTTTTCTTCAAAAAATTTCGTACAGAATCTGGAAAAGTTAACATGTTACAACTCATAACTAATATAGTAATTAGTACTGTAATTACATTAGATTTAGACTGTTTCAGCAAACTTTACTTCTCTAGGGATACAGAAATGCAGTAGAAAATTAAAACTTGTGACTTCAATGCAACTTTTAAGTTGATCATTAAACCACTTATTTCTTAAACAGATGTTAATGAGACAAGAATTTTGAGGTTCATGAACTGTCCATATAAAAGAAACCAAATCAGCTTCCAAAATAGCTTCAAAAACCATGAAGTTAAAATGCAAGATTCCGTTTTTCAAAATGGTGGGATCATTTTCAAAATTCAGCAATTGCAATAAAAATTCTATGGAGAATGATTCTGTTTTATCACCTGATTTCTTTTCATATTCTTCACTTGAAATTTCATATTTTTCTACTTTTGATAAATCTTCAAAGTCTCCAGCTTTCCTCGATGAATCTTTGTCTATCACCTATGTAATTAAGTAAAAAAAGGATGAAAATATTGGTAATTGCCTACTAATCACAATTATCTGATTGTAATACTTTCAAGAATAGAAGGAGCGCAGCAAAAGAAAAACATCAAATTCTGAGCTGTGATATATAAACCAATGGATATTGCAGTTAAAGAACTTTTATCCTTTGACCTTTTATCTACAACTATCTACAATCATTGAAATACTATATCTTTGTTTAGCAATCCTGTAGGGCAGCCATGAAAAGTGGCAAAAAAGCTGGGGGTAATCACTTGATGAATGTACATCTTCTGAAATAAAATGAATAAAAAGAAAATTGACAAAACAAAACTCACATGAATTCTCATTCCATCTTGTACATTGTATGAGTCAAGTGTTTGATCATCATTATCCAACTTGCAAATAAACTTGTTGTATTTATCATACAACTCAAGGTCCATGAATTGAGATACAGACCCAGTTATCAGCTCTAGCTTTCCCTGGAAATAAAAAAGACTTTGTAGATGCGTTGAGATTATAGGGCACAACATGATATGGCAGAAATTTCCATTCCAAGAGCTCTAAGTGATAAAGAACTTGAAAATTTCTTTGCTGCTGTATTAAAAGATATTAAAGTATTAAAAGATATATCCACCAAGAGGTGGATTGCTTGGAAGGAAAGAGGCTTATCCTGAAAACAAATATCATTTGTCCTTTTTATACGTCTTTGCGTAACTATTTAAAAAGGCAGACTGCAAGCCATTGAGCTCTGCCTCCATTACAATTCCAAAATATGATAAAGCTAATGCTGACTTCAGAGGATATTTTGTTTTCTACTGGCAACCCAAAGAAACAGCAACTTTTCACGTGAGCTTGCCTGTTACCCATTTTACAGGACATACAGCTGATAACTGTTCTGCTCTGACGATTAGCTAAGCAGTGTGTCAGATGAGACAAAGCCAGATAATTTACTGAAATTAAATACACAGGACCGATGTAAAGACATTGCGATATTGATTTTTTATATATAATTTTAGAATTTTTAGCTACCTTGAGAATATGCAGTGTTGAGTCACTTGCGAATCTTCTTTCTGCACCAAAGCTAGAGACACTGCTTGTTATTTGTATATTCACTATTGATGCCATCTTCTGTAATTTTGAAAATATCACATAAAAAAATATCATATTGACCTTTAAAATATCCAATAACTATAAGGATAATTTTTGGTGGTTCTGCAAGTTCTCTTTTTGGCTCTGAAAATTTTTTCAGTCTAAAATTTTGCAATTTTGCCAAACCACTTGTGGCAGGGAATAGAAATATTTCATAATCTGTTTGGTTTTCTGTTTTTTTTATGAAACTGTACAGTTTCTTCAGCACCTATGCTACCCTAGAGCATAAGTGGACCTCCTGGCTCATAAAATGCAAACGTCACTCCCTTATAGGAAGGTGCCAAAGCCCAATCCCATGGCTGGGGTCTGGAAATGGCACTGGCAAGAAAAATCCATGTTTTTTTTATTCCTTTTTGAGCCCCTGCTAGCCCTGGCAATGCCTTTTTGTGAAATTGAGAATTTAGGTATTCAAATGCATTGATTTTACTCCCATCCTTCTTTTTAAATCCCCCTCAAATTGATACCCCTTGAAGGCTCTAAAAATCTATCAAAACCATTCTCTATTTAATGGTCTTGGCCACGTTATCAAATGGTACCAGCCTCTTATTAAAGACAAATGACGGAAATACAAGATCACTTAAGTTTGGGGTCTGGGCAACCCAAATATAGCCTATTGTATTCCATTGTATTTGATTATCTCAACATAGATGATCAAAACAATTAGGGCAATTAGAGGCATGCAGCCTTCTTTTGCTTCATTTTAAAACTAGATCGCTATATGTCCGTCATTTGAACAACAGCCCCAACCACTTTATCAAAACCCTGCTGACCAAGGGAATTGTATGTATCTTTTTATAATTGCCCATGGGCCCGACCCCTTTATTAGTTATGAAAAACCTGCACGGAATTGTATACTAGATTATGTAATGCAAACTAAAATCTGTCTCATATCATTTAATAGGTTAGATGCACGTCGTGAAAATGTACGTGGATAAAAACAAATTGAAGTGATTTTTTTTGCATGATTGCAGATTGATGAGCAATTTTGTGTCATCGCAAATCTCACGTGACATCTTGATGAGATGGACTTTAATTTCCAATTTTCGCAGTAGCACCCCTGGCAGTTACAGCATACAGCGGCACGCCCAAAATCTTTACAGCACCTGCAGCTCCATCTCAAATTTAGGCCCATCTGTCTGGCTGGTGTAAAAACTACTAGACTAGCTAGCTAGGTCTAGGTAGGCCATGTTTTTGTGTCAAAGTTCCCCGTTCGTTCTTTATTTCAAATGGGCCCAAATAGAAGAAAGATAAATCATATTTACCCGGGTGTTTATGAGCCAAAGTTTAATGTTACTTTATATTTCGTAGTTACTTTTGCTGTCCAGAGGACGTCAAGTTCTGGCAAAGCCTATAACTTGTGGAACCTTTCGCGCGTCTTCGCGTCTTCAAATATTTAGGCCCCAACCTCGTTTGCGTGCATGAATTTTACACAAGATCTTCAGGGATGTTGTAGACAAATCACAGACAAATCACAGACACGTATGGAAGATTGTAGTAGACCGCGCAGTGTCCACCACGGACGGACTAGCGGTGGAAATTTTTTCTGTCACAAATCACAAATGAAAACATAACGACTTTTCAAAGTCATCCACTTCATGTTATTCAAGTGAAAATCACAGGTGAATTTCATAAAAAGACATCAATTACAAGTCCAACTCTTTTATCATGTCTCTTCATGAAATTTCCACAGAGAAGAATGAATTTCAAAATGCTCCTCAAGACAAAAGAGAACGGCATTCAAAAAAGCCAGCTCTAATTCGACCAAAGCAAGCACGACGATCTTGGTTACGTATTTTTATCACCCTGAGTACCAGAGCCAAGCAATTATGAGAACGAAGAAGTTTACGTCCCTTCACTTTTTTGTTTTTGTATTTGGCAATGGCACCAAGAGTTAATTATCAGAAAAATTCAGCATCTTGCTACCAAATGTTTCTATTGAGGGAGAAGGCAGACTATACCGTAAAAGTTAATTGGTGTGTAAAACAGCATTTGTTAAGAAAGCATTCGCTATTGCATTCAACATGTATAGTTATTATCAGGTTATTATACTGAATTTCACTCATGAGGAATAATGCAATGACAGTAATACAATAATTATTAAAACAATTAAAAGCCCTAAATAAGGGAGTAAAAGCTTCTTGGTGATTTTCAAACGTATGAAAAGATATTTTGGAAGTTTTGGTCATCGTAGAATCAGTTTCTCATAAATGCGTTCCTTAAAAAAACGTGTATAGTGGAATGCAATACTAGAGATGGAAATTTGGGTTAGTGTCCGTACAATAACACCCTTGTAATTTAATGCTAAATATTAATAAAATCACAGAAACTGAGACGACTCGAGTAAGATTTGAACTCCCGACCCTTTGCTTTCTCCCACAAAGTGCTCTAATAACTGGGTTTATATTCATCCTCTATCTACAGCGTAAAATCAGTTTGGCTGCTCGCATCGCCCAGTTGACATCCGTAATCTCGAACCTTTAGCGAAAATTGAAATCTTTTCGAGAAGTCAAATGTTCTAGATAACGGGCAGTATTTCATAAGAACACCCTTACAACGGGAAATGAAAATTCGTTTGAAATAGTGAATGCTCGAGACAACGGGCAAGCGAGACAGCAAATGAAAATTGTATCTCGAATACTTCATTTTGCCTTTGAAAGGCAAGGATAGAGAATTACAATCTTGTTATTTTTAGTGATCACTGAACTCTCAATTATTCATTTGTTTCAAACCCTGCTGTCCCAGTATCTAACTGATGCAATAAAAAAGCTGTTTCTTCTTAACGCAACACCGAACTTGGGAAGTCAACTTGACCCCGCACTCAAGGGATATTGATGTTCTATTCGCAGCAACGAATGACTCATTTTCTAGAATTACAATATTGAAAATTTTCATTAGATGTCTCTGTGACAAGAATCCTTCGCATGCTCTTCAATTGTCCTTTTTGGAGTGATTTTTGGAAAATCCATCCAGGAAAACATACAATGCATTCTGCAGATCCCTGTCTCGTTTTTCTGTCTGCTTCCAAAGCGATATCAGGGCACTTCACTTGGTGACAAGCTCTCCTCCTTTAACAGAATCCCCTTATCTTCTGGTCTTCGTTAACATCTTCTAGAATAATCATTCTAGCACTAGGTCCTGCAAAAAATAGATCTACTTGATGAGTAAAATGCGTTTCGTGTATTCGCTCGATCAAAACTGAAAATGAGCACTTTCATTGTATTNATAGGACGTAAATTAGAGTTCTTACCTGATCTTTTACTTCTTCTGCAGTCAGGAAATAGACTTTCTTATCCAACTTTTCTTTTGCCTTTACCATAGCTAGCTCTTTATCCAAGGCATTTTGCAGTAATTTCTAAAGACAGAAGGTATAGGGTAACACTATTAACTCTGGCTCTAATAAATTCTTTTCACTCAGAGGAAATAAGGTACTGTTACTCTAGTTAGGTCTCTGTATGTATTTTCAGCAAAGAAATACTGTAGCAAAATAGGTTAACTTGCTTTCCTTGTTTCATTGTTTTTCTGCTACAGTACAGGCCTTGCGCACATTAACATCACAATAATTCTCAATAATTCTTAAGAATTCTTCACATTCTGATAAGAATTCTTGAGTCATATGAAAGACTGTAAATTTGTTTGAACAAGAATTCTTAAGAAATTTTTGAGAACTCTTGGGCAGGAAAACCATTTCAATGTGCGCAAGGCCTGTACTGTACTCTAGGGTTGCTGAGATTCTTATCATTTTCTTGCAGCTCTATTTACTTCCATATCTCAAGTGGTCCTTCTTTTCTTACTTTCTTTAGCCTTCGTTGTTTTATCTTTTTCTTTTCCAGTGAAGCAGACAGCATACCTGGTTCCCCTGTTGTACCCTAATGTTGAAAAAACTAACAAACCTAGAGAATATTCAATCTAAAAAAAAATTATTACCTGATGGTCATCATATTCTGGGTTATAAGATGCACCAGATTCACAAACTTCAATAGCATCTGCAGACGAAGGCTTGTCTCCCACTGTTTTTGGTTTCTAATAGGAAGGGAAGAAAGAACATGAACATTTCGTCCCCCCTAATCAAGACCAGAAAAAATATCAAATCTTTCCCTTTTCAAATATTTACTGAATACCAAAGAAAATGGCCTTACTAAAATCTATCATGGACAAACAGTATTTTATCATATCATATCATATATTTTTGTTAAAGCAGGTTAATTATGGCTGCAATACTGCAGATGTGGACCTGCTATCTACTACCTAAAATACTTATATGTTAAAAAGAATGCTACTTATTTTATACAATTCATAAGGAAAATAAATCAAAACTATTTGAAAAAATATTTACAAAGATTGGAATAACAAAAGGAATCTCTAAAAGTATACATAATCCTTTCATGCAAAAGTGTTGATTAGAATTCACAGCTCTACAGAAGAATAAGGATAATTTATGCAATTCCTGCCAAATAAAATCTTGCGATGTTTCTACATCGTCTGTAGTTCAAAAAGATATTAGCAGCTAATTAATGGCTATACTGCTAAATAAGTATCTTTCTGATGGCTAATCATAGTTACGTTTTTACAATCTTTATAATATGCAACATAAAAAGTAACATTCAACAAACCTTTGGTGGCACTGAAATGGCAGGCTCTATCCATACATTTTCAGGACCTAGAAAAGAAGATTGATGAGGCTCTCTTCGAGTTCACATACAAAACACAGACTTGTGTACATCAATAATGAAGATGGGAGAAGTATCTCTTGAAAGTCGCTTATATAAACAGACTGATTCATGGCATGATAAATCTGTGCTTTTAAGAACAACAAATTATACATTTGCTTGCTCATACCTAAGAATTCTTATAAGAATACTCACGGAAAATGATAAATTCTTAAGAATACTTTTTTGTTCCAAAGTTCTTAAAGCCTTTCACACTGTCACTGTACAGTCTTTCTGTAATGTTAGTGGAAATCTGTCCTGTACTGTGTTAATAGTTTGCTAAAGAAGATAAAATTACAAAACATCATTGGTGAACAAGATGCTTGATTTTTAAACATTGAGACCTATCACTAATGACCATCTAGAAAGAAGTGGATCTACTGCAAGGCTTAAAATTATTCATTTCATCATATGGTTAAAAAAAAGCATTGAAGCAGCCTCTTACCTTCATTGCTTACTTTCTGTCCCCAAGCGTTATGAGAAGCTTTGGGAATCTTCTGTCTCTCTTTTATCTCCTTCTCCTTCTCGTTCTGTCTTTTTCTTTGGAGCCTAACTTTTTTTGGAACATGTTCTTCTTCATCAGATGAGTCTTCAGTNATGCTTGATTTTTAAACATTGAGACCTATCACTAATGACCATCTAGAAAGAAGTGGATCTACTGCAAGGCTTAAAATTATTCATTTCATCATATGGTTAAAAAAAAGCATTGAAGCAGCCTCTTACCTTCATTGCTTACTTTCTGTCCCCAAGCGTTATGAGAAGCTTTGGGAATCTTCTGTCTCTCTTTTATCTCCTTCTCCTTCTCGTTCTGTCTTTTTCTTTGGAGCCTAACTTTTTTTGGAACATGTTCTTCTTCATCAGATGAGTCTTCAGTAATTTTCTGATGTTTACTGTCATCTATGCTTATCTTTTCCAAAGCTATGAAACAAACAAGAATTTTAGAATATATATATACTGTCTATAATACTGATATATATAATATATAAATAAACTAAAAAAAAATTTAATTTTTTTTATATTCCATTCAAAATTTTACAATACATATTATGGATTACACTACTACAATCTACTACGAGGAGCAGAAAACTACGACTACCCAGCGGCCATTACATGAAAAAACGTAAAAAAATAAATAAGAACAAAAAGAAACAAGAAACTACATACAAATAAACGCAATTACTACAAACGATTATATATTTAAGTCTGTTTCGCATTAGATGTCCAAGCCAAGTTAGTGATAAAGAAAAGTCACTGGTAGAGAAACCTCTCTTGAAGTCTTTTACCATATTTTTGACCCATGCAGTGCATGTATTTTTGACTAAATTTGTTTGTTTAAAAAAAAATCAAGCTGGTGATAAATGCTTTCTGTATTTGCAAGTATATGAAATTATCAAAATGAAATCATTGA
Source organism: Aurelia aurita (assembly GCA_004194415.1). Classification (NCBI taxonomy): domain Eukaryota; kingdom Metazoa; phylum Cnidaria; class Scyphozoa; order Semaeostomeae; family Ulmaridae; genus Aurelia; species Aurelia aurita. The sequence continues at coordinate 814,113 of REGM01000062.1, forward strand.
TAAAGCTCCTCTTGTCAAGAAGTCTGCATGAAAGTTATTTTCTTCTGGCACACTGTTTGTTGGTATGAAATATGAGCTCAAGCCCTGTTTAAAATAAGCATTTCTGCTTGTGGCAAAGACTAAAAGCTTGTTTCCAAATAGTGTTCCAGGAGCCACCAAATGGCATCTTCTGATTACATGACAATTATAGCTTGAAGTGATGCTTGAAGGTATCCCACATTAATACTTATGCTTTGCAAAAGTGTTTTGTGTCTAACAATATACTGTATAAACATGTTAAGTTTCTGACCTGTTCCGTCCTGTGCATTCTTCTCCACAAAAAAGAGTTCCTCGTTTGTCTTTTCCGAAACAATTCCCCTGTTGAATAAAAACATTGGTAAATAGTGGGATCAACTTTCAACAACTAAATATGATTTTGGCATTTCAATTTTGAAAAGACACAATATATAAATCGTAAACTGGAACATTTGATGACAACTAATTTAACCCTTAGCAAACATCCTAAATCATTCTCGGTAAATTTTTTGTAGAGTTTTTGGCAGCCTTATACAATTGAACAAACTGCCTAAATCAATTCAAAGACATCAATCAAAAAGAAAAAATTGATGTGTTTGATGATGAAATAAATATCCATAGAAACCTCCC
>REGM01000062.1:822252-836598 GCA_004194415.1 Aurelia aurita
ATTCATTCATTCATTCATTCATTCATTCATTCATTCATTCATTCATTCATTCATTCATTCATTCATTCATTCATTCATTCATTCATTCATTCATTCATTCATTCATTCAAATAGCCCGGTCCTTTCCATACAAGGCCAAAAATAGAATTTCTACCGGGTGTCCCAAAAACAAGTACTCACGTTTGTTTGAACGTAGTGCCATATTGAAAAGCGATAGTGAAAATTATTGGAGTTATGAGTTCCGAAACGCAAAGACCATCGTCAAGACTAAAACAGTAGGCCTAAATGTTATGAAGGAGTCAAGCACAGGTCGTCCAAAGTTTTAAAAGGTTTCAAAACAACGCATAATTTCTTTTGAAAGCAAATAATATTCAAATAATGCGTTGATATTGAAAACTTTAAAACTTTGGACGACCTGTGCTTGATTATTATCCGAATATCCGAATCTACAACAAGCCATTATCCGAAGCTATAACTATGAAACTGTTAGTGCTTAGTTGATATTGATATTTGTAAAATCTAAAATGAATAAATCATCACTAACTTGCATGAATTACCAAAGCCTTTGGGGTAGGCCTAAATGTTATGAAGGAGTCAAGCACAGGTCGTCCAAAGTTTTAAAAGGTTTCAAAACAACGCATAATTTCTTTTGAAAGCAAATGAGCCCCGGTCAAACGCATCCAACATTTCATCCAACATTTGTTTTCAGCATGTTGGATGAAATGTTGGATGCGTTCGACCACCCATGTTGGGTCATCCAACATTTGCAAAGTGATGTTGGATGAAGTTTGATCGAGATCAAAAACAAGTTTTATTTTCAAATGTTGGATGGAATGTTTGTTGGATGCGTTTGACCGCTTCATCCAACATTTCACCCAACATTTCATTTGTGGGCATGCGCCGAGCGTTCTAAAACGTTGATATTCTGTCATTCGACCGCCATTTTTCAATCATTTTCAACATGTTGCTTTCCAAGTCAGCCACTCTAATTTTTATTTTGCATTACGCGTCTTTTTTATCATTTGTATACATGTCGCTGCGCAGGCGAATAACGATCATGGATTTTACTAGAAATGTTGGATGTAATGTTGGAGGAAATGTTGGATGCGTTTGACCAAGGCTTAATAGATAGAGATTGAAAATACGTACTAGATATAATTTATTGCTTTTCAGGTAAATATCTGTATATTGAAGCTTCATCCCCCCGGAAAGCAAATGATACCGCGAGAATATCTAAACAGTATACTGGCATGGCAACAGGAGGTAGCTGCTTGAGCTTTTGGTATCACATGTATGGTGGAAATATTGGACAGTTGAATGTATATAGCAAAGCAACGATGCTCGGGTCTCTCGGGACTGCCAGATGGACCATGATTGGAGAACAAGGTGATCACTGGAGAAAAGGGGAATTCACAGTTCTTGGAAGTAGTGCAGTGGTGAGGATTATATTGTATTCTGTTCATGGCCGTACACAGCTCAAAATATTTAGGGGGCAAAGAGGGAATATTTCCTCAAATCAGGTCAAATTACAGCAAGATAAAATAAGTTCTCTTATTTTATCTTGATTACAGTAAATGTTATTGTTTCCTTGGGATTTTTAGGGGGCAGCTGCCCCTGCTTCCCCTATGCTGTGTACGGCCTTGATTCTGTTCTTGTTGGAAAGAATAGTTAGTGATTTATGAAAAAAGAAGACGTCAAAGACCTTGTGCTCCAACCTCGTCCCCAGGGCCAAAGGTCCTGGGGACGAGGTTGCTTGTGCCCCCCATGATCCTCTGCACGCGCTGGAACCATACCATCAACACATCATTTTGGCCGTAAACAACATATCTTGAACTCACAAATAGTATGAACAAACAGCTACAGGGAACAAAGCTTACCAAATCTTTCAATTATTTTCAGTAATGGCTGCTGTCGTTTGAGTACAAAAGCGATTTTTAACAATGTTTATTTGACGATTGAAAAGACTAAACAGCCTCGCGATTGCTAAGGCCAAAATGATTTTCATACAGTATGAAAGTCACTGTGAGACCGCAAAGGATCTTGGGGAGCACAGGGTCTTTAATTCTGAATGTGCTATAATCGGTCTATCATTTCAAGAATTATCTGGTTTTCGAAACAATCCTTTTGAAAACAGTTCTAAGTCTAGAAAAAAACGTTTTTGTTTTTGCCTCAAGGGTCGGCTTTATCGTAGCTGGATTCTAGATTGATTCTAGACTGAATCTAGAATTAATTTTAGATTGATTCTAGATTGATTCTTGATTGAATCTACATTTATTATAGATTTATTTTAGATTGATTCTTGATTGAATCTACATTTATTATAGAATTGATTTTACATTGATTCTCGATTGATTCTAGATGCATTGTAGATCCATCCTCGATAAAGTAGTGCCTAAGAATTTTGGCCTTTTGCCTCGATTTGAGATTTCGTCGGCACCTTTGAAGATGCCTTGAAGCATTTGAATGTAATCAAACATTTTGATTCCATTTGGAAGCGATAACACACTAAAATGCGTTCAAATGAATTAAAGCAATGCATTATTCCAATTCAAACGCGTTTCACTCTAGTGTTAACCAAGCTTTATAAAGAATCCATAAAAATGCGTAGATAGCCGGTCCATGTTCAAAAATACCTTGTAACTGAATTTTTCTTGAAGGTTGTTATTGAAGCAGTCATTGGCAGTGGATCTAAGGGTGATATTGCGATTGATGATATTCTTATGAGCAGTGCTATTTGCAAGCCAGGTACGTATACAGGCCATCAATTTCCCCACAATTTCTGCTCACAAAGACCTAATCACATGATAAATTTTACGTACAGCTTTAACCAGTGCCGTCCAGATAGATGTAGCCCTCATTAAATAGATGTAACAGATAGATGTAACAAATGTGTTATGCTTCTTTACCACACACATTAACATCCAAATGTTTCGGATGAAAAAGTTTCGGACACTTTTAGAAAAATCGGAAACAAATTCTTTTTTATCGATTATTGATCAAGTTGGCTTGAAATGTGCTATATTTACATTACCCACTAGAACTCTCATTTCTAGATATATGCAATTTTGAGAAGGGACAATGCGGTTTCATTGAGGACAAAACTGGAAACTTCAACTGGTCATTGGATAAAGGTGGCACATCGAGTTCGTCAACTGGTCCAGCTTTTGACCACACACTTGGAACAAGTGCAGGTGAATGATCCAGGCCCATTCTCATGGAGGGGGTGGGGTGACTCTTTAACGAATTTTGGGTAAGGGTGTGTCACCAGCAGTTATAAAATAGTATCCTTTTTGGCTGAACTAATTTCTGCGAAAATGTTATGAAATCCTAGGCACGTTTCTAGACCAAATCTGCCAAAATTGACCAAAATTTTGTCTTTTGAAAAATACTTTTCTTATGATGGTATTGCCCCATGTAACCTTATTAACTCAAAGATTAAAGTCCCTTCACTATTTTTGTGGATATCTGTTGGTCTGATGATTTTAAAAATCTATGTTTTGTCCGATTAGTTTTTGGAATTTCGTACTTTCTCTTATAAAATAAGCATCTCTCATCAGGTTACTATATGTACATCGAGTCATCAAGCCCCCGGACAGTTGGTCAAAAAGCGAGAATATCCAAACGATACATTAACTTAATGACGGGGGGCAGTTGCTTGAGCTTTTGGTACCATATGTATGGAAGTCAAATTGGAACCTTGAATGTTTACGTGAAGAATTCAACCACAAGTTCTCGTGGGACTGTTAAATGGAGTGTTACTGGTCAGCAGGGAAATGTTTGGAAGAATGCTAGCATCACCATATATGGCAACATTTTGACAGTAAGTATCATCATCATATAGACCTAATCAGCTAAGGTTTCTTTTACCCATTTCAAGCCCTGTGACCATGTGACTCTTAGGAATCTTCAGTATTATTCTACTTTTTTGCATTCATGGCACAATTTTTCATGGCATGACGTATGATAAAGAAATCAAAAGACAATTTATCAAGAGATTGATCACTTGACTTAAACTCTGTGCACAAACCTTGGCCGACGGAAAATGCGTCAAAATTACTAGCCTCGATCTGCCTCGATTTGAGATGTCGTCGCCACCTTTGAATTGAAGATGTCCTAACCCATCTAATTGGAATCAAACATTTTTATTCCATTTGGAAGCGATAACACACTAAAATGCATTCACAATGAGTTAAGGCAATTCAACCGCGTTTTCACTCTAGGTTGAACCAAGCTGAAGAATCTGTTACAAAAATACGTATTTTAAGCCGGTCCATGTTTTAAAATAATTTGCAACTGCATTTTTCTTGAAGGTTGTTTTTGAAGGAGTCATTGGAAGTGGATATAAGGGGGATATTGCGATTGATGATATTACTGTTAATAAAGGAGCATCATGTTCTAGTGGAGGTATGTGCGAATGCCTTTTTGGTTTCCTAAATTTGATGTTAAACAGTTTGTTCAGCAATGCCTATTTATTTGACCCAAAGCTGAAAATTGGTTAAATTTCTCATTATTCGAGTACATAAAGCTTCCTAAGTGTTTCTTACAAATTTCCTCAAATCCTCAAATATACTCTAGTAGACTTACAATACATCTACAAAACTGGTCTATCGGTCTGATCGATTTATAGTAAAATTAATTTGTCTTGTAAATTTTTTATAGAATACTTTTAAATAATTCTTTTTGTTTATGTACATTGGCGGGGGATTTCCTGTACCTTCGTGAAAATTTCGGCGAATTTATGAAACAATGCCTCTATTCTTTCTAAACATTTCTCAAATAGTAGTACTGAGCATTGAATTAAAAGAAATAAGCCCAAATATGGAACTGGTTTCTTAGACTTCTTGAAAATAGTTTTTTAAAGGACAATTCCGGGGCTTGTAAAATTAATGTTAAAAACAAACTTACCATCTCCTGAATCAAATGAAATAAAAAAACAAACTTACCATCTCCTGAATTTTTTCCCACATTTAGACTTGTGTTTCAGCTGTCAATACAATAAACATCTTGGTAATTTAGGCCATTTGTCGTCGACATTGGTCTCCATTTTTTCCACGAGTACACGATAAGGAGGCTAGTCACGATTCAGAGGCGAGAAAACAATAGTGCAGCCTCATTCTCGCGTTGAACGTGACGTCAGAACGCTCTGGCTTATATTTAATTACGTCACTACGAATTTGTCGCAGATTGTAAAACGTAACTTCACAGAGGTAAGACAAACAAATTTGGGAAAAAGGTACGATACACCATTAACAGGGTAATCTTTCATTTTATCATCAATCATACCAACCCCGGAATTGTCCTTTAAAGGCACACACGGATGGTTCATGTTATCAAATTTTAATGCATTCCCCGACTTTTTTGCTCACGTTCATAATAGGCCCAGCCACGTAGCTAAAGCTACGAGCAGTGCAGAAACTGTCGAGGATTACCTTATTTCATATTTTCAATTTCATAGTTCAATTTATTAAGGAGGGTGACCCTTCATTCAACATAGTGGCTGATTTTCAAGGGGCCCTCCGCATAAAAACTTACAATATACGGGTTAAAACATCTAAGAATTACTTACAATAAATAAATACAACTAAATAAACAATGCTAAGTGTGAAAAATAAAAGAAAAACGCGTAAAAAAAACCTATAGACTGGGGATTTCTCCTACCATCCAGCAACCTGCCCTACCCCCGCCCCCATGCCCATCCTCCACCAAACCGACAACGAAGACCCAAAACGAATCCCCACTGCCGAACCCAGCAGAAATCAAGCACAGAAACAACAGGTCCGGCAGCCGCCCGACGGTCTGGAAAATCCCCAGTCCATTATAAATGTNAAAAACCTATAGACTGGGGATTTCTCCTACCATCCAGCAACCTGCCCTACCCCCGCCCCCATGCCCATCCTCCACCAAACCGACAACGAAGACCCAAAACGAATCCCCACTGCCGAACCCAGCAGAAATCAAGCACAGAAACAACAGGTCCGGCAGCCGCCCGACGGTCTGGAAAATCCCCAGTCCATTATAAACTATGTTTGAAAACATTAATGGAGGATGCCTGCGTAGTCTCAGCTGGGAGGCTATTCCAAAGTTTTGCACCTCGATATGAAAAACATTTCTACCCATTCGCGGATGTTTTCTTTGGCAATCTCAAATCTGTTGCCGTATTTCGAAGGCTACGAGAGTTGCAAGCGGAGTTTCTTGTGAAAAGATTGCACATGTACTGTGGAGCAAGCCCATTGATAGACTTGTAGACCATTGATCTAGAACCCTCATCGATAAGCTCGCGAATGGTCTTCCAACCAAGGCTCCCGATGAGTGGTCTACTTGGGGCGTCAAAGCTGCTATTTGTTACAATTCTAGCAGCTCTGTTTTGAAGCTTTGAAGCTGATTAATATCAGTTGTGCCACAACAACACCTTACTTAAAGACACTTGGTATGAGGCTCAGTTGGATGGTAGAAGATTTGAATAAAGTCTCCATGATGGCTGATGGTTTTTATGTCTCTGCTGCGTCTTGTTCACTGCCATCTCGATCACTGCCATCTCGATCACTGCTTCCACCACAGCTTTACTTCGGTTTCCTGTACCAAATTGAATGGAATTTCAAAGCAACAAGTAAATTCAGATTTCGCACGTGACTACCCTGGGTACCAGCTGTTACACAGGGAAGCATATGACCCATCCATGTGCGCCTTCAAGTAATTTGTTTTCCAGTAATTTTCTACTCAATTTTGTTCATTTTTTGTGATCGTAGGTTTTGCTCCTTATACTATTTTCTAATAAAAATACGCGCAAACCTTGCTGCTATTAATAGCGATATTTCCTTGGTTAATGCTTTTCAGGTGGAGCTGCTTCGCAACCTTTCATAGTGCAACATTATTACAGCAAGCTATGTATGGCTCACAATACAGCTAATAACAATATCTATCTTACAAAGTCTTGCAACGAGCAATTCATAACGACATCAAGTGGCACTATAAAGCATGTCAAGTCCGGAAAATGCCCCACTCCCGAATCGATTCAAGATAATTCACTTATCATACTGCAAGCAAACTGTGATTCTCCGAATGCTAAGTTCATGCAAACAAGCGGCAAATCATTGAAGCATGTATCTACTGGAAAATGTGTCCATCCTCTGAATGGTGGCTATACCCCTGCAGTAGGAACCCCGGTCGTTATTTATACTGGCTGCGATGTCCTAAGGCTTCGATTTGACATCATAAATGGCGAGTAGTAGACTTTTTATTTTCATGTTAGTTATCGCTACTACTACTACTACCTTTACCTTAACAATTCCCCCTCTCGCACCTCAAGCTAGACTCGATTTTACATACACGAAGCTGGAGTAATTTTCCTACCTGTTTTTGCTTCGCGGCAATAGACGATTGCGCTAAAGATGGCGGTTTCATATTTCACGCAATGGATGATAGCAAGAAATTCCTTTTCAACAAGTTACGTGCAGCCGTAGTAACGCGAATTTCGAGTTCCAGCGACAACAGAACGAAATTGAACGAAATAAGTCTGATGATAATGATCGTTTACCTCCTATGGGTTCAACGGGTACTGCTGATGCGGGCACTAGTATAGGCAAGCACNATTACCACTTTCAAAAGGAAACAAAAAACTTGTTTTGAAATGTTTACGAGGGCGCAGGTAGTAAACATGAAGATTGCTATCAAACCTTTAAAGGGTTTATGCAAGGTTAAAAGCTTGCATTTGCAAGGAGCAAACATATCTAAAAATATCCCATTCAAATCGAAATTGCATACGCCCCGTGAACAATGGATAGCGAAAGAAACAATGCTGTGTCTGAGTGTTTTCTTTATTTTATTTATAGACAAGCCTATTTACCATTGCACATTCCCTTTAAAGAAACTCATAAGAAACTCTGGGTAGCGAAAATCTGATAATTTTAAGAAACTTTCAGTACTGGCTCAAATTCTTAGTTTCTTATAAAAAAAAATACATGTACTGTATTATGCGGCCTTATGCATCCATAGCCATGGATACACGCACTTTTTATACGAACTCGTTTATAAGAATTTCTAATTTTGGAAAAAGTTAAAAAGTTTAGCTGCATGTATACATCTAATAACAACTTAAGGAAACCTGATGTCGAATCTACAAAAGCCAGATCGTGCTGTTCTAACAGTCATTTTCTGAAGCTCTACGCCATCTTGGAAGTGAGGCTAGTAAGAGAAAAAACGAAATTAAAGGGGCTGTACAAGATTTTAGTAAACAAACGTCATAGAATTTCTTTAAGACGACAGTGGGCTTTCGTGTGTTTAGGCTAAACACATTTGAAACGTGTGGCTTGGAACCCAGCTGTATCTCCAAAATCATTGATGATATGAAAAATCTGATTGCACTTCCTAATTCTGAGGCTCTTTGCGAGATGGTTGATGAGCTGTCCGTCCGACATTAGACTTGCCCCAAGTCTATTTCATGAAGTCCTTCCGACCGATCCCTTTCCCATAGTTCCCGGATCCGCCATTCCGTTACGGAACAAAGAGAGGAATATTCCCTTTGTTCCGTAACGGAATGGCGGATCCGGGAACTATGGGAAAGGGATCGGTCGGAAGGACTTCATGAAATAGACTTGGGGCAAGTCTAGTCCGACATGGATTGATTTCTTAAATCATAGGGGAACAGTCAAGTCCCATATATATTACAAATAGCCTAAAAGCGGACTCTGGTCCGGTGAGACCGAATTGCCCAACAAGAAAAACTACCCAGCTACCCAGTTGATATTTGGCCTTAATTAACAAAAAAAATTTCGTGTCAGATGGACAAATGATCAACCATTTCGCAAAAAGCCTCTTCGACAGAGTTCAAACTTGCATAAAATATCGTTATTTGCAATGCATTTGCTGCTATTTGCCTGCATTAGGGAGAGAAAGTCATGGTTTTTTGGAAGTTTAGCATATTAACAAATTGTTAATTGCGTGTTAAACCATCAATTGTGATCTGCAAAGTAACGACGCCCTAAAATCTACCATTCGTTTATTTAGGATGTTATTCCTTCTTCTCCAAATTTACTGCAGGGAGCATTGCAAATCCTTTTTTCACAGATTGTTAACGTTGCAGAAAGAATTAGAATAAATATAACTAATCATCAATCAGTGCGCATATCCTAACCTTTAATAGGCATGTGCTTGCCATGAGTTCTCTCAAAATAATTTGCATGAAGTTTGTGATTTTTTACGGATTCTTGCAACTTGATTGGAGTGGCGTAAATGAGACACTCGGGCCCTCAGAAACTTGGTGCGAGTTGGCCCTTTTGCAGCGACCGTGAAGCGGTCACGTTAAAGGGGCTATGAGCGAAGCGAACACCTTCAAAATTTTCGCAAAAGTTGTTGAGACCACGCCTTTTAGAACCTCAGAAAACACTCTTTGCGTGGAAGAGACTGGTTGTGGTGACATAGGAATCCACCTGTGAATGTGGTATCAAAGATCTACTAAGAACATTACACTATAAATTAATAAATAATATTTGTAGGTAATCAGTTTAAAAACTGACAAGTTTCACTTCATCAGTTGAACTCTAATTGTTCTCTTTTCTGTCGAGCTAAAAAATTCACGTGGCGTGGTCCATTTTTCGAGCGGTAACATTATGGGTCCTATTTTGATCAATAAGCGAGGTGGTGGTTAAGCTTAGGAACAGAAATCATTACTCAGCTCATACGTCTTGGAAGACTGTAGGAAAACCAACATACAATGATGGCAAGAAGCCTTCATTGATTGAATCAGTCTGAATACTGACAAGTTTCACTTCATCAGTTGAACTCTCAATGGCCTCGTTTCTGTCGAGCTCAAAAATTCACGTGGCGTGGTCCATTTTTCGAGCGGTAACATTATGGGTCCTATTTTGATCAATAAGCGAGGTAGTGGTTAAGCTCATAAGCCTTGGAAGACTGTAGGAAAACTAACCTGGTTAATACGATGGTGATGAGAAGCCTGCATTGATTTGACCACGACCTTCATCATTATGATATTTTTCATGATGTTCGTTAACACCGTCATGTGGCATGGCAATATGAGGAATTCCATCAATGTGATCAGCTCCTCTTCCAGGTGCACTGGCTTCACCTCTACTAGCATCATTAGCTTGTTGACCATTGGCATTGTCACCTCCAGACCCTCCTTGGCCACCACCCTGAGGAGGAGGGTCTCCTAAGTTGATTAGAGGAGGAACTGGGGCGCCCCGGGCTCTCACTCGACTTATAGCCAAGAATATGGCGGCGAGCAGAAGCATGGCAAGGACAACAGATTCGCAGATTGTAGTATAGAAGTAAGGTCCTTTCTTGTCACCTCCTTGTTGCGGTTTTGGGTCAGCGTCTATGATATGAATAAAATAAGAAGATTTGCGTTTGTGTATGCATGAAAACAAGGTATCTTTTAAGGAATTTCACTAGGGGGTCAAACTAACCACTGGGACGCAATTACCAGGGCAAAAAAGATAGTACAAATAAAGCGTAACCGAGTGCCATAAATTGTAACAGTAAGCTAATAAATCTTTAAACACAGAAGGTCCATCTAACAAGTCTACAGTGTTCAATCACAGGCAACCGTTGTCATTTGGGAAAACTTCTTAACAAAAGTTCTCTCCCTGTAAATTTCAGCAGTTGGTTCTCTTTTGAGCCTCCTTTTTCTTTTCAAGAATTCAGAAACTGCAGGTCTTGCGTCGTAAAATGCAATCATTTTCCTATTAACCTATTTGGACCGGGGTGGGACGTTTTTCGCCCCCCCCCCCCAACCAAACATTCTCAAATATCTCCACTAGTTTAGGTATGAAGCTGCGACTTTTCGATTTTTACTCAAATTTAAATGGCTACCAAATTTTATAAGTTTCTTTGTCCATTGTTGCACCATGTAACCTCCAGATGCCCATATTTGGAGACAGATAGACAGATGGGAAAGAAAATATTAAAAAGCTCGCCAATTTCTTGCAGCTAGCGCAAATCATAACATTATATGCCCCATTCGATTTGTCTTGAAGAGTACTTTCATTTGATATATAGTTTGCTTATATTTGCTGACATCAGCAAATTTTAATATTCATGACGTTATTTATCTTTATGACGTCATAGTTCCAATAAATTAAAGTGATTTATTTCAAAACATGCAGAAAATAGTGTTAGGTTACTTTGTACCATCTAATTTTACTATTTGGAAGCCTAAAAGTAAAAATTAAATGACAATAGAAATCCCAATTAGTCTATTCAATTCCTAATTGCTCTAAATTAGCAAGAGTTTCAATTTAAGTTAAAAAAATTATGAGTAAATATCTTTCTCTACTCATACTTGCTACTTTTGGCTACCATTCTGCCTGTTATCTCATGTTGATCTTGACGAATTTTGCTTTTTAAGCCAGTAGCTCATTTTGGTTATTTCCCTATTGTTTTTGGTTGCTTAGCACCGAACCACATGTCTAATTAAACTCTATTATATTTGTAAAGCTAATTGTTCAAATAACAATTGGGATAAGTGTCATTGTTATAAACCTTGTAGTTTCAGGAAAAAAGAGTGGGACGGGCGGAAAACGCCCCATACCGGTTGAAAATGCTAAAATTTCAACCTTGTCCAAATAGGGATAAGCAATACATGAATATAATAGTTTGTTGATATTTTTTCATAATGAAAAGGTATATATCAATAGCCCAGGGTCAGACCCTAAACTCTTGCTCAAACAAAAGAAACCAACAGACTGATTATGGGAGAACTGCGGGCACAACTTAGTTTTAGTAGGACTCTACTCTAGATTTTTCTATTGCTCTATTATATCAGCTATATCAGCGACCAACTAAAATTTTACCTAGTTTGAACACACCCTGAAATTTGAAAATTTGGCAAGAAGAATATATTTTGAAACACCCAGCAAAATCTCACACCTTTCCTTTCAAATGAATTGCCCAAAGGAAGCTTTACACTGTACCGGTACAAATTTGGATCCATAACAAAGTGTAGGATCAGCCTTCCGTTTACACTGCTCCTGCTAATCAGCAACACTTTTGTTCCTCCTATCTGTAGATAATCTTATTCTGGAGAAGTGTAAACGCTCTTGAACCGTACCAACTATTTAGCAGATCAAGCTGTACCGGTACAGTGTAAATGTGGCCTTAGGTAATTAGCCATAATTACGCAAATTGATCAACAGAGATGCTTGTAAGAGAACTGGGCAACTAATTGGTAAGAAATTCTGTTATTCTTGTCTTCCCTTCCCAAAAATCGGTGCACCATCACCCAAGCAGATGATAGCAATTCAAACTCGTACCAAGATAAGACTTATTGCGTGCTCCCTTGTATTCGCTCCACTCCACCATGTCTATCTCAATAAAATGTGTGCGCTCATACAAGTTGGAGCCGAAACCATCCAAATATATTCGGAAAACTGAGACTCATGTAGTCAGTCTATGTCATGATGAATATTCATACTGAAAACGAAACTGATCATTCAAAAGATACTAGTTAATTAAAAGTACTTACCATAGGATATGTACCCAGAGAAGTATCCTCTTTTCATAGCGCTTTGAGAGCCAAAGGCTCTGTTGAACTTTACATAGATATACTTGCTTCTGGTCACAACTACTTTTATAGTTGCAGTACCACATATTTTGCCACTGATCGCGGAGCTGGCTTCGAAGCTTGCTGAAGAAGAGCTTGTTCCTAAAGATAGTAGACAAGAAACAACTAATTTAAGAACGAAAAAACACACCACAACTATTAAAATTTAGCCTGAACACTTGTGGGCAAGAAGAAATTGGGCTAAGAAAATTCATAGGCTTGATAATCACAACAAGTATAGCAAGATATCTTATATGATGACGACATACCCTGTTAAACGGGTTAAACGATAGAATTTCAAGGACGAACCATTTTGAGGACGCTTTTTATGGGGAACTTTCTCTGGCAAAACCCGCTCTTATGCGTAGCATATCTTCCTGTCAGTGTCAATAAATGTTATTGAGTCCCTCCTCAAGATAGAAACACAATTAATTTCCAAAGTTGGCTATGATTTCCAAATAGGTTTCGCGAAGACTACTTTACAAAACGGCTTATCAACCATCAACTATGAAGTGTCATTACCGCCAAAATTACAATGTGATATTTAGAAGTTCAATTTGAAATCAAAACGTCTACATGAAGATGCATTCATGCAATCAAAACGCAGATATTGAATTTAATTCGACAAACCAAAATCAATTTGTACATTTTAAAATGCATTCATTGAAAATAAATGAAGTTCTAAGATGCAAGTGATAAACGAAATCCCGAAATGATATGCATTACGAAATCCAAAACCGAAAAAGCATTTTGAAATCCCGAATTGAAATGCATTACGAGATCCAAAACCAAAAATGCATTTCGAAATCCCGAACTGAAATGCATTACGAAATCCTAAACCGAAAATGCATTTCGAAATCCCGAACTGAAATGCATTACGAAATCCTAAACCGAGAATGCATTACGAAATCCTAAACCGAGAAGCAAAACCAAACTCCAATCGGAAATACAACACGAAAGGCGAAGTTCTTGAAGTCACTGAACCGCTAAGTGATACGCCAAAATGACAAATTGCATTTCGATACTTAAGTCACTGAACCGACAAATTGCATTTCGATACTTAAGTCACTGAACCGACAAATTGCATTTCGATACTTGAATTCAATTCACAATTGTGAAATCAAATCAAAATTCAATTCTGAAATCAAAATGACAAAATGTGAATTGCCATAATGTCTGAACCCCTAAGTGAAATGCCATAATACCAAATCCAAGTTGCAATTAGACACCAAGCAAGTTATTGTTTTTTCAAAAGCACTTGAAGTAGGAGGCGGGACCAGAACGGGAACTATTTAGAGCTCAATTCCCTTAGCAGCCGGGGGTCTCTCCGATTACAGTGCTCCGATGGAGAATAAGGCTCTCCTTCTTGAAAACCCTATAGAAATGTTGAACATTTTCAACTCCTCCCCCGGAAATGCCTACGCGTAGCAACGTCGCATAGAAGAGCGCTTACTCATGGGGTCTGCCTACTCATGCAAGCTGGAATACACGTATTTTTTTTATAAGAAACTAAGAATTTGAGCCAGTACTGAAAGTTTCTTAAAATTATCAGATTTTCAGTACTTAGAGTTGCCCTCGTGTATATTTCAAAACAAGTTTTTTTGAAGCCTTCCCAATGTTTAGACATTACTCAAGCACCTTTCCAGTAATATGATACAAAAAACAAGTGAAAATAAAGTAAAAACATCCTCAGAGTTTCCTTTATTACAATAAATAGTTTCTTAAATTATATTTTCCCGGTACTGGAGTTTCTTAACTTTTTGGCGATCTGAGAGTTGAGTTTCTTATAA